>CM065175.1:22658471-22888836 GCA_033026295.1 Channa striata | reverse complement strand
AGTCTGAGACCGAAGTGGTCTATCAGGATGATCTGGTACACGGAGAGAAAGAACATTTTCTTTTTGGACCAAGAGCAATTCACAACAAAATGGAAATATCAGTTTAAGACAGAAAATAGGTTTAATTAACTCACATATCTTGCACACAACAACACAACGTGGATTAAATGTCCGTCTGCAGCCACATGGGGAAACTCTGGGAAACGGGCTTTACTTTGAAGGGCCATCGTTAATCAGGGAAGTCAACACAAACCGAAGCTGGGGGTGTGTTATGTTACGTGATGTGTTATTAGAAAAAACTGAAGGCAACTTTATTAAAAATAAAAATAGAAATAAGTCATCCCGTCGTTAATCTGTAACTAACCCAACAACAACAACGACGACCTGCACGCGCGGCGAGTGAGTGACTCGCGCGTAACTGGCCAATCAGCGAGCGGCGCGGTTCCCGGAAGCGCTCGCCGGGCCGCTCTGCAGAGGAGCCGGACGGATCCTGGACGGATTCTCCCAGCCGGAGGAGCACAAGCAGCCCGTGGTTTTGTGGAGCAGCGTCGGTGGAGCAGCGATGGTTTGCGGCGGCTTCAGCTGCACCAGGAATTCTCTGTGCGCGCTCAACGTGCTGTACGTGGTGAGTCGCGGCTTCCTGACGTTGTGGCGCATTTACGGCAGCAGATTCTCTGCCATTAACTCAGTCTGACACAGAAACATGCAGGTTCGATTCGGTTCAAACGGACGTTAAAACGATTCGTCGCCGTTTGGTTTTAAGTGCACGCGCCAGTGGCAGGTGTCTGTCCGGGAAGTCAGTAGTGACAGTCTGTTGGTTTCTTTAATGGCCTTTTTCTTAAGAGTAAAAATAAATACTTTATGATAAATGAAGGACCATATGTCTTTGTGTTTAGAGGAAATGGGCAATAACATCCGCAAAGGAAACGATGAACGTGCCCAAACCTGGTGATCTTTTAGTGACTAATGAGGGATGAATGTTAATGTGAATGTTTCTTTCTTTTCATTCATTATTTCTAATATTGTGCTGACCTTTCATTTGGGTGGGTGGTAGATCTGAAGCTGTGTGCGTGGCTTTTAGGACCCTCTGTCCTGCATATTTCAGTTGGGCAGTGGGAAAAAAAAAGCAAATATTAAAAGTCAGACACTTTCCGGGAGCTTCTGACAGTTTAGACGCGTTTTATCAGTGGATGGGTCGAGACAGTATTTGCATCTTTGGTACAAATGGCCCCGAAACGCTCCACCAATAAGGAAAGAGTCTGTGTAGCACGAGAAGCAGAGGTCAAACAGTAAATGTTTAATATTCATTTCTTTAACATTTCTTTCAAGCAGAATTACACATTTCCAAGGGAAGGCTGAAAATATCCTCCCCCCAAACCAGCACAATACACGGCCTCCATGCCAACTCCAGACTTCCTTGTTGCTGGACTGGAGACTTCCTGCTCGTCCTCTTATGTTTTTTCCTCCCTCCACAGCTGGTGAGTCTGCTGCTGATCGGAGTGGCCGCCTGGGGCAAATGGTTTGGCCTGGTCTCGAGCATCAGGGTGGTGGCGGGCGTGATAGGTGTGGGAGTCTTCCTGCTCCTTGTCGCCTTCGTGGGTCTATGCGGTGCCATGAAGCACCACCAGGTCCTGCTCTTCTTCGTATCCTTTGGTTTGTCTGTCCTGCAGGAGTTCAGGGAGTTGTCGCTCGTATACCTCCTGGTGATCGTTTGTGTGCCGAAGTGAAATGAAAAGTAAATTACCTGCAGGTGTTAGAGGTGTGTGTGTGTGTGTGTGTGTGTGTGTGTGTGTGTGTGTGTGTGTTGATTCAATGTAAACTTCCTGAACTTGATCCAGTACATGATGATCCTGTTCATGGTGTTTGTCGTACAGTTCTCTGTGTCCTGTGCTTGTCTGGCCCTGAATAAAGACCAACAGGTATGTTTTTATTTTTATTCTCCATCTTTGTCTGTGCTGAAATATGTACATTTTAATAATGTGGTAATTTTATACAGCAGTTTAGTTCAGATGTACACTCTTTAACTACAAAAAATTAAATATTTTATAAAAAAGTTTATTTATATAGACCAAAGGGATCATTAGTAGAAAGTAACATATACACTAAGAACTGTACTGTGCTTTAGAAGTTTGAGGCCACTGCTTTAGTATTTCCCTGTCCTGCAATATTAAAGTCATGAACACTTGATGTATCAATAATTATAATTCATTAGTGGGTCATTCATTTTTTCATGCATTCTTTGTAACAGTAAATTCAGCTTTCACGCTTCCATTCACAGAACCACCTGCTGGAGGTTGGGTGGAACAAATCCGAGGCAACTCAACAGGACGTAGAGAAAACCCTGAACTGTTGTGGCTTCTCCTCTGTAAACTACAACGGTTCGTGTGCGGCTGTAAGTAAACCAACATTTTTTTTAATTGGAGCTGGAACTTTATCTCGGTTGGCATGATGTGTCTCCGGCAGCTGCTAAATTCTTTTCCCTTACTTCCTCTTGTTTCAGGGATGCTTTAAGAGCCCATCGCCGCCTTGTAAAACCTGCTCAAACATCATTCAGCAGTACGCCGGAGAGGTGCTACAGTTTGTGGGTGGCATTGGACTCTTCTTCAGTTTTACAGAGGTTAGTAAAGAAAACAGGTTTTACGCATGTGGAATGAGCCCTGGTGTAGTGGGATGAATTTGAATCCACCTTGTTTTACGTGTCCTTTCAGATCCTTGGAGTTTGGCTCGCCCACAGATACAGAAATCTCAAAGACCCCCGATCAAACCCTGGAGCTTTTCTATAACCACTCACACTTTAATAAACCCAAATAAAAAAGTTGCACTTCTAACTTAAGCTTTAAGTTGAACTTTGTAAACCAAATTTATCTGTATTTTTGTTTAAATAATTGTGTAAAAATGTGGTGAAGTAACTCAGGAGACGACAAACTTACACAAAAAGCCCATCGAACTGTGTTTGATTTCCTACTGTATGTGACTTTTTGTTTATTAGACGTGTAATTTCATCTCCATGTCCCCTGTATTTTAATACAGCCTGGCTTTGATTCGATTTGCTGTTTGAGTGCATGTATCTAATTTGATGCATTAATTTATCATTTATTTTGCTGTGGTTTAGTTTGACTTGGTCAGAGTAAGACGACACTGACACTGGAACCAGCAGCTGGTGGTGGGGTTCCGTCCATAGATGGATCACAGATTCCATATCTAAGGACATCAAAAACTCTTGTGGGTGTTTAGAAAAAAAGTTTCTGGACTATCCTCACAGCTTTAGACGTACAAACACAGCCAGAGAAGCTGTTCTTCTCTGCATCCGATCTTTACATTTACCACATAGTCAACTTCAGCTCTTGGCAACAAAGCAAGTGACCGCATTTCCCAAAATGTCAAATTTGTAAGTGAAACCAGCTATTACAGTTCTTTCATTGTAATCTCTTTTTTTACGCAGCCCTGTGCTCACCACACACACACACACACCCTATGCAAATAAAGTGCATAATGTGCGACAGGTAGTGTTGACACCTCACCCAGGCCAACTATTCACAGATGACCTCACACACAGGCGTTCATTTGTTGACTCGTGAAAGCGAGAACAGATTAAAATCTCTTGCAGCTCGATTGATAAAAAATAAACAGAAGTCACAGAGCCTGACAGGGAAACGTGTTTATAGGCTCAGGATCACATGAAAGTGTATTGATTATTATCATCAGTTTGTCTGAGAGACACTCACACACATCAGAGCAGGATGTGTGTGTGTGTTTGTGTCGGCTGCAGTCACACAAAAACCTTCCTGCGAAACTGCGCAGACGTGTGAACCTGGGTATTTGTACTTTCGGACACAACCTCACATTAATGACACTCCCTTTCTTTAAATTTGTCAAATTAATTTTTAACCAACCTCTCCCTCTCTCTCTCTCGGGGTGAGGCCAACTTTGAGTGGTGCGTTTACAGTCGGTAACGGTCACCTTCAATAATTTTAACTATAAGAAATTTAACTCGAGTTCTTCTTCTAATCAAAAGCTGATTTTTTTCAGTTCGCTTAGGGTAACTGAAGTGGATTAGGAGCAGGCAGTGAAGATTGAAAAAATGTTTCAGAACCGAATGTCTTTCTTTGTGCTAAAGAACGGTTGGAAATAATCCAACAACCCGTGAAGGCAACACCATCAGCGTTACTGTCAGCACGAGGTGAAATTAAGACTCAACTGGACGGAACAGAAAGACGCTGCTGGGCCGAACCAGGACACCAGGACATCATTTATACTGGGAGCCAGAGCAGAACAGTTTCTGTGCAAGTGTCAAACAACGAGGCATATTCACCCAATAATTAGAGAAAAATGCATTTATTCACATTTTGCTTGATGTCCCTTGCCCTGACAGATGGAACACCAAAATAAATGAACTTTACTTTGTCTAGTATATATGTACTGAGATGAGAGTTTCGTGGCTTTTCTAAAAAACAGGTTTCATATTTGATACTGAGAAACAATGTTGCATATGCAGGAAACGCATTGAGGTATTTTTTTCCTATTCTGCTATTTGATTTCAAAACCCTACAAGCTACCAGATCAAATTTTATGGCTTATCACTTGAGTTCATCAGTAAAATCTGTGGTGCAGGAACATGCCCCCATTCCGGCTTTTAAGGCAAGTAACATTCAGCAAAAATTACTTCTAAATACATTTGTTTCTCTGATTAATGGGTAAGTTTGAATCTGTAATTCACAGACGTCACTGTTATCCTTGTATTCCAAATGCTTGCAGTAAAAGAAATATTTGCGCCTTTTATAACAGTTGTTTGAAGACATCCAGTCATATTTCCAAACAGGACGCCCACCCCTGACAGGTGTCCAGTCTATCTCAAGGCCAACACAGAGACATAAACTGACAGACAACCATTCACACATGCATGTGACCCAGAGAGAACATGCAAACGACACACAGAGAGGTAGCAGCTGGTCGGGGATTCGAACTATGCTCCACCACTGCATGCAAAATCCACTCCGCATGCAGTAAGTGAACGAGGAGAACCAGCCATTGATGAGGAGCAGAATTCGAGTTGGGTTCCTGAAAGGTCAGAGAGAGAGAGAGGGAACGAGGTGAGCAGTGGTGGTTAAAAGTGACTTAGACCAGCTCGGAGAGAGGGAGCATCATTAAGTACGAAGAAGCAGGTTTACACCTCTGCACAGTTCTGCAGGAAGGATTTTGTGTCAAGCTCACACTTCCTGCTCTGATGTGTGTGTGTGTACGTGTATGTGTGTGTCTGTCACTCTGAGAACAATCATAATCAATACACTTTCATCTCAGTGGTCATTGTGCAATAAAAACATTGCCTAACTTTCTAGTTTTGTTGTTCAGCCTGTGTGTGATCTTTGCTTGTCCGATCCAGTGTCGTTACGCATGTTTTCGCTCAGAAGCAGCTAATTCGTGTGAATGGCTCTTTGCTCACCCTGTAACAGGATGCCAACCAGGAACTGCTCTCACTGTTTACAGTCCTCTGATTGGACGGTGGCCTGATCAGACGGTCCAACGTGTTTACCGAGGCGTCTGTGAACTCAAATAACTCTGCTGCTGCCCTGCCAACATCTCTGTGAAGCAACACGGTTCTACCCTTGGAATTAACTTCCTTCTATAAATAGACCCATGTCTTCATTCACAAAAGACTATTCATTTCAGATATGCAGTAAGTCTTATTAAGACACTGATACTGCAGTTTTGCTCATTGTTGTTTCTGTATGACTGTGCAGCTTTTAAAATCAAACATTTTGGAGTTTTGCTCCATTGTTTGAACTACTTTGGCTCAGTTTTGAGATTGATGGCAGCGGAAACCACCATTTGCAGCTTGACTAGTGAATATAAAGATGACTAAAATTTGATTAAGGTTATGGAAATAACTATGTCTCTGTTTGTGTATTTTCATGTATAGACTCCAGTGCAAGAATAAATGGCAGCATAAAGCCCCATAATGTATTTTAAATTATGCTTGTGGTGCCATTAAACTGCTTATTTGTTTGTCATATCTTTTCATTTCAAATCTGCAGTGTGATGTCTGAGACTGGGTCTGAGCTGGACGTGGGATTTTGTGGCTGCCTACGTTCTTTGTAGCTGGTCAGTTCACCATTTGTGGTTATGCTGTTATGCGTCCGGTTGTTGTAACATCGGTGTCAAGCATTTCATTTACCTGCTTGTTACTGATTAAAGTACATGGTGAAGAAACTTCTTTAGGTTTATAATTTCAGATTCCAAACTGATGTAACAAATAAATACTCCACTCGATGTTTGTATTTGTACATCAGTTCAACTCCCCAGAAGTCACACAGCACATACATTAATCAAGTCATTTCCATCAGCTGGGATCAAGTTTGTAAACAATGTTTGTGAGCTGTTGTGGTGGTCGTGGAAAAAAATGTCAACACATTTCAAAGAGAAGACAACAAGGGGATGATGAAGATCAAGTGGATCCCAGTTTTTATTAAATTGATTTTTTGCAAATTGTTATTTTTACATTTCACATGTTTTCCTCTTTTCCTCTTACTAATCTATGAATCCTAATGTTAAAAAAAAACATTGTGGTAACTTAATAATTATATCCTTTTATCTTTATTTTCTATATTTTTAAATGTCACAGATAAATATACTAATAATAAATAACTTATTTAAATATCTTATATCCAAACCAGCAATTGTGATGCTCTGATAAAACATAGATTTTTCAATTTTGTTGCCCAAATAATAATAAATTTTCACAAGTCAAAAATCAGCTAAATGAGAGGAAATGGAAGTACTTCCGGGGCCAAAGGTCAAACAAGCAGAAGAAGCCCATGGTGAGTGTTATTGTTTGTTTGTAAACTATTTGACAATTAATAGACACTCAGGCTCAAAATCTTGAAGACAAATGTAGCCACCTATGATTTTCATCTTGCTCACCCTTAGGTTCCAGTTGTTTAATGAGTTTTGGGATTTCAACAATTACAATAAACTGAGTGTGTGGTTAAAGTTGTGGCCAAGAAATGAGTATGAGCATGAAAAATGAAAAATACGGCTGACCCAAACGGCTGCGATGTGTCTCAGGGATCAGCGTGTCTGTCTGTGCTTCAGACAGACACCGTGTGAGTGTCTTTGTCCACAGACAAACAGTCCCTTCAAACAGAGGACACGGACCCCGGCTCTGGCTCCGGCTCCGGCTCTGGCTCTGGACCTGGATCTGAGGTTCTATCAAGGCTTCAAGTTTCGGCATCCGACGGATCCGGACGGTCTCTGCTTGTGTTCCGACAGTGATCTTCACACTGTCAATCTGCACTTTGCATGACATTTGATATTTGCTCGGGAAAAAAAGATTGAAACGGTTCGTTGTAGTGTCAAAATATTGAGCAGTCTATCATTTTTGCTGTGCAACGGATTGTGTTCATAGCAGAAATGATGAAGGCAAACCAAAGCTTTGTCATAAACGGAACAAAAAATCCGCAAGAATTAGATAGTAAATAAAATGGAAATAGTGTAAGTTTTGTTTTCTTTCTGTGCCGGCCGGTACCAATTGACCCACTGACCGGTGTTTCAAATTTACCCGTGACCACGTTATCTGGTGACCGACTTCCGAAAGCGTCGGTTGTAGCTCGTAGTTACGGCAGCTGTTGAAAGCAAGAAGACAACACATTATCCGTCCTCGTCTGCGCCAGTTTGTCTGTGGTTCGTTTTATTACCAATGAACTTGCATGTAATTGTTACTATATTTGTCTTTGGGCCTCTGATTTCATAAACGTGTCCCAGATGAAGTTATTCAGTCGGCAGGAATGACGCGGACGCTGTGGTCACAAGTTGATCTGACTGTTGCAGTGTCAGAGAAACAGCTGGTGAAGGCGAAGGTCCCTCAGACGCTGACGGTGCAGCATGTTTGTCTGTTTAGTTTACTTTAGTTCACTGAAAAACTTCATCTGGGACACGTTTATGAAATCAGAGGCCCAAAGACAAATATAGTAACGTGTAGATTTAACACTGTATTAAAAACAGACACAGGCAACACACAAGCAGAGGCCTCAGTGTTCGCTCCTTCCGTATTGACCGAGTGTTGACCGTCACCTTTACTCAAACAAAACAAGCCCCAAAAGAACAATTACATGCAAGTTTGTTGGTAATGAAACGAACAACAGACAAACGGGCACAGACGAGGACGGATAATGTGTTGTCTTCTTGCTTTCAACAGCTGCCGTAACTACGAGCTACAACCGACGCTTTCGGAAGTCGGTCACCAGATAACGTGGTCACGGGTAAATTTGAAACACCGGCACCGGGCCGCGGCCCGGGCGTTGGGCGTCCCTAAAGTACCATGTGCAGTGTTTGGCAGCCGTGTCTTTACATGCAGTTCGTGATGTCTGATCAAAGAAGGAGCCAATTTCCTGCAGTCAAGTATAAAATATCTATGGGTGCATCAATCAAGTAATTCCTTTTTCTGTAAGTATTTCGCTGCTTACACTTACTTGTGCCTTTACCGGTAACCGATGATGATGATGATGATGATGATCTGAGTAATTTGATCCTGCATTTTTGTTTTTCACTTTTAGCACCAAGTGATGAGAACTTATCAAAAGTCCACTGAGCATCAGAAATACATCTTCACAGAGATGAGATGAAGTAAAGGAAGCTGCACAATCTGGGTAAGTCAGTCAGCAACAGAAACAAAATGAGACACATGACATGCAAAATCTGTCACTATGGGGAAAAAAGAACCTTTTGTTGTAGAGTTATGCAATTCAGCATCTTTAATAGAAAATCTTCGATAGTTTTTAGCATCAAATACATTTAAATAGTATTTAAACTTAATTTGATCCTAATGCATGTAAAAATGCAAACTAATGTAAAATAAAATCAAAAATATACAAAAAAACATTAAAATCAAATAAATTAGACACAACAGATAATGCAAAACAGCATGAGAAAAACGTATTTTGAAACATATATTGAAAATATAAAATACAACTTGAGGAAAAAGCAGAATAAGTAATACTTTTAAAACACCCACTCAAAATCCAGCTTAAAAGTAAACAAATCAAAACAAACATATTTATATTAAAAAAACAGTAACAGTAGAAAGTAAAAGTTGACTTGAGCAATTCACTATCAGATGTGTTTGCCAAATTTTGCTTTATTCGCTTTGATTTGTAGTTTAAAAATGAATCGGCACCATCTAGTGGACAAACAGTGTCATTGTCTACTTTAGTACAAAAATGTACTGGTATGTTGTTACCAATTTCTCTCTTCACTAGATATGATTCATCCTTAATACTGTCCAAGCTACATTTATTTAATATAAAGTATGTATACTACAAGGTAAACAATCCCAGAAAATTGGCAGTTATTTGAAAAATCTGGACTAAATCTCGTAATAAATTAATGTCCCAGTAAGAGTGTACTTGAAATTCCCTTTATTAACCTATTTTTGTTTTCATTAAAACAAAACTCACAATTTTTTTTCAGAAATGTTACATAAGCAACTGGAAATATTCTGATTCATATTAATAAAAATTAGTGCATTTTTATACACACGTACAGACACACGGCCTTTGCGAATGTTATCACACATTTTTAATTTTACAGGGTTTTACTGTAACTTTCAAAGGCTCTTACCGACAAACACATGACACACTGATCTATTAGTGATGTGATACTAATAAAAAGGATGCATATGTATTGGCCTGCTTTTTAAACTTCCTCACAGACTTTGTGTACTCTCTTGCATTGTATCAAGACTTTTATTAAGCATACTGTACATTCATGTACCAAACAGCATGTGCATCACATGAAAGTAGATTCATGCATTCAAGAGGCAGGAGAACCCAGGCTCATATTAACAAAGCAACACAGGGATAGAAGGACAAAAGAAATACAGATGTTTTCAAACAGAATTCTGATTTTGTCAAACTTTAATGTAATACCGGTTTCAATAAGGAACATTCTCGGCAGACACTGGACAAAAATAAAAAGGAAACAATAAATAGGCACTAGGTTAAGTAGTCACATAAGCACTAGGCAAATAGTCAACAGTGGGTGAATCTGCAGATGATTAAAAAATGAAGATGCGGGTGCTTGCTGGTTAGGTGGTTACTGGCTGAACTTATGAGTCTGAGGAAAAGGCTCTGTGTGCATTGGGGAACTGCTGCGAGCTGAAGTCGGGGTCTTCCCTCACGCGTTTCTTGATGTCTGACTTAACCTGAGGGAAAAACACAGAACACACAAGGACACAGAAGCAGCGTGTGAAAAGGTGAGTGGTACTTAGAAATGTGCCCACTGCAATAACAACAAATTGACTTTTAAATAGATCTTTAATGTTTTCTCAGGATTTAATTGTTTTTGCATTTGCATTTTTTCTTGAATGTCAGTTGTAAAATTATCTGCTTATATTAAAGCGAACACAAAAGATAAACATGCTAGAAATGTGAACTGCACTGTAAAATTACTCGTACTTACAATTAAGGTTGATCAAAAATTACACGGACTTGTTTTCAGATAAAGCTAAGACTTAAAGCAGAGGCATGCTGAGGTTCCCCCAGGACTAAACACCTCCAGGGTTTTTTATTCTGTTTGCATTCACATTGCCAGTAGGAACATTTAGGTGCATAGATTAGGTTGGTAGAGGCTAAAATGCTTCCTCCAAAGGGCGTTTTAAGTACATTTATCTTTCTCAGTTCCTGCAATGCGGACACACAAAAAAGGGAGAACTCGTCTTTGGTTCCTCTGATCTGAAAGCTCTGATTTTTTATTTACCTGTTCTGCATACTTCTCCTTCACTTCCTGAGTCTCCAGGTCGTCTTGTAATCGCTCAGCAGAAGTAATGGGCTTCACTCCTGCTGTCCTGGTTGCTTGGCTCACTGCATCAGAGATCGAGAGGAGGCTTCCACTGCTCTGTCCGGTCTAAAAACACAAACCCAATTTAGAGTTAAGGACAAGCAACGTTTGTATGTGATCAGCTATAAGTGATGTCCCGACTTTAGTACCTTACGGCGTTTAGCCGGCGTGCCGTGCAAATATGCATCGGACAATGGGGGCTGAGCCTTCATCTTCTTCTGGGTGATCATATCACATCTGATGATGGAAACCCATTCCTACAACACACACGGTAAATACACAGGAAAAGTGAGGCTCACATGTTCGTAATTCACCAAATCTGTGTCAGCTTGAATAAAATACGTGCTACAGTTCCTCACCACAACAATGACAAAGCTGATTTTAGCTTGCCCTGCTGTGTCCAAAAACTATAAAAAAAAACTAAACACACCACAGCAGTGGGCAACATGTTTACTTTTTAAATGCAGCGGTAAGTAACTAAAGATGGCTATTCACTTCTTAAAACGAATTTGTGTTAAAGCATTAACTGTGCATGGCCTCTGCAATGGTCTCACTGGTAACTTTAATATAAAACAAATTCTTCATAAGGAAGAATTACAACAGTTTTTACTAAAATTAGTTTGTAAAAAAAGAAAATGTTCTTGGTGGCTGAAAGTTGGTTCAGGTTATCCACAGAAACCGGTGCACTGGACACGATATGTTTTTTTTTGTTGTTTTTTTAACGGAAACAAAAACATTAATACTAAGTAAAACCAGTAATAAAACTGTGTTGAGTCTTACAGGGGGAACAGCAGCTGCCCAGGGCTCCGACTCTCCGGCAGACTCCTCGCTTCCTCCCTCAGCTCCTGCTGCTGCCTTGTCGCCACCTAACGGTACAGCTCCACCTGAGGCACCCAGGTCCCCAGGCAACACCCTCGTCTCCCGTGACAACGCTCTTGTTTCATTCGACACAGACATGGCCTCCTCTGCTGTGGTGGCTGCAGCCGGTGAGAGCGTGTCCCCAATCTTTGGAAGTGGAGAACAGCAAAATAAATGAACTGAGAAGAAGAGGACCTAAGGTCTCAAAGGGTGTTCGCCTGAAAAGGAAATGAAAGACATGCCACACTTACTGGTGCACTTGGTGCTCGTTCAGCCTCTTGTGTGCCACCTGCAGAAGACGGATCTCTCTGTGAAAGAATGTCATTTAATATTTATCAGGTGTTTCAGATAGTAACATGATATGTAACAGCCATCAGATAAGAGGGACTGCTTTCTCTGCATCTAATGTGTTTACATGTGAATGCAGAATAACTAAAGTTTACAGTTATAGAAATCAAACAAACAGATTAAAAATTTTTGACTGACTACCAATGTGTCATTCCTTCATTTGAGAAGGAGCTGCTCCGTTACCTGTGTGTGAACTATGTAGTTCTGGATTTGCTCCTGCGTGATGGGGATGTGCTCCAGAATGACTTGCAGCCTCATTGTCATCATGCTGGTCATCCAGTTGACCAGACTTGGGCTGATGTCACTGGACATTCTCCGCTGAAAACAAGAAATAAATTCAGCTTTAACTCTCTGTTTTTCTTGTATATTTATATTTTTGGTCTGAAATGAAGTAATTCACTGATTCTGGGTTACTAGATATATTTTGTCAAAATGATAACTGGTCAGAAAAACAATATTTTTCACAATGCAATAATTTCTTTTTGTTTCACTCGGAGCACGCTGTGTTGAACAGAGCAGAATCTAAATTAAAACAAAGAGTTGTCAGATTAGAGAAGCATTCGATACTGACTATACGGTGGTTGATGACTGTAGTTAGAGCCCTCTGGTCTCCTCTCAGGCAATGCAAGTTCAGGGCAAGACATTCAAACAGCGCCTGGTTACACATCTGTAGCAGCTGAGGCCCAAATGAATCATCTGGATGAGAGAAATAGAACATTCAACAATTAGCAAAAATAATGTTCTAAATTTATGGCAATGAAAAATATCTTTAGTGCCATCTGTCTACAGAAGAGGTCTTAAATCCCACCCCCCCAGAGCTACTTTTACAGAATGAAAATGGCAGAGAGCGACTCATGTTTTGTAACATTTATTCTCATAGGTTATTTTAGCCCACACACTGATAAGCTGTTTTCAGGAACCTTTACAAAATGTCGGCGTCCATAATTTACGTTTTGCATTAAAACACTTTTGTTGCTAGAGGGATTGAAATACTTGTCATATACAGAGACAGTGCAAATAAAGTTTTTTTTTATAATTATTTGATTATTATTGGTACTGCAATGTATAGTTAAACGAAAAAACTGACGGAAGTTTACCAGTGCAACGCAGAATGTGTGTGGCGATGTGATTCAGCTGCTGTCTGAAGAAAGACATATTGGTCTGAGTGATATCAACACCTTCCAACACTGTGACTGAGGACTCTCTCTGTGGGGGAGAACGAGACCAGCATGAGAAGTTACACAACTGCATATGCAAAGCATCTCTTAATTAAATGATCTTTTTACAACTTAAGAGGTAGAGCTGAAATACAATATCCTGTACATGAATTATTGCTCTATTTTAATTTGTGGAAAATTAATGGAAAATGTTCTAATATTCTACTCTATAAAATATAAAACCAACCTATTGATAATTGTTGAACGCAATGCAACATTTTTCTGGTATGCCCCAAATTACATGCTGCCATAATCTACTCTTTTAAGTCACTGAAAAATATGGATCATACATACATACATATATATACACACACACACAGAAATATAGCTCAGTGGTCAACACTGCTGGGTTTGGTGCAGTAGGGTGCGGGTTCGATTCACAACTAGAGATTGAAGAGGTGCAACACAAATGCTATGGCAAGGGGGAGCCAGGACGACGAGTCAGTGGGGATATTATCATCATCCCCACAATTGGAGATTGGATTCTATAACCAAGAATAAGATTTTGTCCTTGTTAGCAAAGGACAGCTCAACAAGATGATGTTGAGGTTCTCCTTAGGAGTGACATAGTGGATAGAATAAGGAATGAGTTCATCAGAGGGACTCAGATTGAGAATCTGGCCTCATCCCTAAACTGACAATATGGACATTATCACAAAGTGAAATGGAGTGTGGTGTAATTGAGATGGGTGATCAGGATGACCTGCTCACACAAAACTGTATATTGTACTGTATATTAGTATCAACCTGATACTAATTAGCAACTCACAAAGCTCTCAGTGATATACTCCTCCAGTTCATTGACAAGACTGTCTGCAGCATCCTGTGAATGAAAACAGGCAACATGAGTAAAATTAAAAAAAGCTATCAACAACATTCACAGGAAAAGAGAAAAAAACTGACAGCAATGTTCTCATCAGTGGGCTCTCTGCCATTGAGGTAGTTCTGGTTGAAGAACTGGGACAGCTGTGGCTGGATGCGCCCCAGTGGCTGGTGCTGGCCATGAAGCAGCATCACAAGGTCTGACATTGTGAATGTCTGGCACACCAACATCAGCAGTTCTCCAAAAAACCCTAGGAAACATGATGAATAAAAACAGACACAGTATTAAAGTAGATCAAATATCATATCTCATGCTCCTTGTTGCCCTCAGCTGCTGTTCTTTACCAGTGGGATCCTCAGGACTGATGAAAATGTTGGTTGCCTGAGACAGCCTCTGCATGAACTGAGCAATGCTCTCTGTGTCGTTCTGCGCCTGGCCCAGAGATCCCATCATGGTGCTTAAGACACCGCGAACGATGCCCGTGAACAGTTCTGGGTTGAGGGCTTCAGCTGCTGCAGGTGGGTTAGGTGTGGCATTGGGACCTGCACTTGGAGCTGCATTGGTACCAGCCGGAGGTTGGGGCGGAGAGAAGATAGGTTGGGCCTAGAAATGAAATGGAAATGCTGAGTCATAATTTTCTAATAATACTTTTGTTTTGAAATGTAAAATCTCTTCATCGATAACACAGCCCCTCTGTCAACCAGTGAACCATCAGGATGCTGGGTATCTTTTAAATGTATATTATAATACACTGTTTTTCTAACTTTTTTCATCATTTACCAAAGCTCAAATTTGTAATATTTTAAAAGCAAACATAATAACAAAATAAAATATCGCTTTTGAACTGTATTCCAACTTGCCTGTAAAAGAATGCATAAGTAAAAATATGAGAAGCCATTCACTGCGAGCCTCTGGTACTTGTCAGCTTACATTATTTAGTGCAAAAGACATTTAAGTCAGTACTGACTGGTACAGGAATGCATCAAATTTAGATTTTTGATAATATGTAAAAGTAGTGACAAAAGGAAACTTTTTTAGGGTTACAGTTTCCTACAAAAATGTGAATGATGCTTATTTTATTGTATTGTTCTTATATTTGGAAAATAAATACTAAACAATTTTAGCTCTAGGTCTATTTGATCACAGCAAATGAAAAATTAAATACCAATGTTCTATGAATTAAAATGTGATTATTATTATCATCATCATCTGTGTGCAGGCATCACAGAAAAGATAGTCAAGCTCAGGTTTCATGAGCAGTTTCCATACAAAATCTATTAAGTTTACTCAAGTTGAACATTCATACACTGACCTGCTGCATGAATTCACTCACTCCCTGGATGAAGGCTGGGACACCTGATGTGGTGACTGTGATGGAGGGAGCTCTTCCAGGGTCAGCACCGGGAACACCAGCTACCCCAAGGAGAGAACCCAGGAGCTGGCTGAGATCTGGGGGCATCTCCTGGGATTGGGGCTCATTAGGGGTGGTCTCAGGTTGACTTGGTGGGCTAGCAGTGTTAGCAGTAGGTGGAGGTGTTGGACTCGAGGTGGAAAAAGAAAAGGAGGATGATGATGAAGAGGTGTGAGAGGAGGAGGAAGAGGAGGAAAATGAGGAGGAAGAAGAAGAGGACGTGGACGAGGAGGAGGGTGTGACTGTTTGACCAGCTGTAAACACACATTGAAATATCAATATCAACAAGTGTTCACGCTCTTATATTATGGAAAATCCATATCGTCATTTTAACGCCTGCTTACCCATTTGTCCTGGCAGCAGCAGCTGTCCGACCAGCCCACTAATCATCTGGTTGAGAGCCGCAGGGTTGAAAGCCTGTGGAGCAAGATTTTTAAATTTTAGTGAAATGCTAATGATACTAAGGTTAATCAGCCTTAAAACCTAAATGAATCAGAACGCATTACCCTCACCTGTCCTGGCTGCTGACCAGGCATTGCAGCTCTTACATTAATTGTAGTTCCCCGTGTGCCAAAAGTTGGAGGTGGCATGTTGGGAGCAAAGGGTGGTCGAGTAAACACAACCCTGGCCTGAGGCTGTGTGCCAGTGTGAGGAGGTGGTGGGGGAGCAGTAGGGGTAGTGGTGGGTGTGTTAGGACCTGTTGTGGTAGTTGAGGAGTTGGCTGTGGAGCTATACCCAGGAGGAGTGGGCTGGGGTGGGGCTGGCTGGCCAGTGGCAGCAGCAGTAGCAGCACTAGTAGCTACAGCAGCCGCATACTGGCTGATCTGTTGCATGAGATTCCGCATAAAATCCGGGGGAAGGGCACCTAACGGAACAGACAGACAAATATATTAGAACAGCACAATTTATGTGTGTCAGCAGGATTATTAAGAGTGAGGAGATTAATGCTGCAGGGCTGAATTCATTTGCAATTATTTTTACTATATCCTAGTTGTTTCCCATAGCCTGAGTTATTGTTGTAAAATGCCTTGCCCGACCACCAATAAAAACTCCAACACTTTCAAATTACTATGAAGTTAGAAGATTCGCACATTTGAGAACAAGAAACCATGTTTTTTTAAATTTACTATCGCATTATAATAAATAGTTGCCAACTAAATGTCTGTCAGTTAATCATTTTTTACAGCTTTACAAGACTTTACTGAACATAACTGTTGGAAAAAAAGATTGTATTAAAAACGTTTTTCCTGGATCTCACAATGTAATGTCAAAAGCAGTATGCCAAATAATTCATCATCTGACTTGTACCTGGTTGTCCAGGCATTTGCTGACCAGCTGCTGCAGGGTTTGGACCTGGGCCTGAACACACACAAAAACAGAATCCAAAAGCTTGAACTATATTACCTCTGCCAGTGTATTTCTGTCCACAGATGTGCAATAACAGAAGCATCATTTAACACACATAAAAAAAAAAATCAACATTTTGATCACAAGCAGTTATTAATCGATCAATAAATGCTTGTGACCACAGAGCGAGCAATGCAGTCTGTAAAGTTATTTTAGTCCAGTGCACTGCCTCCCAACAAGATGACACACAAACAGCTTTAATTAAGTAGAACATTCAATCAGTGGCAGGTAGGGGACAACACACCGTCCGTGTTCATCTGCATCATGACCACCGGGACTGCCTGGTGGCTGATCCTGATGACCCGGGGGCCAGCCTGTCCCTGCCCAGCCTGCTGATTGGACGGGGAAGTCTGAGGGGGAGAGGTCTGTCCCTGACCTGCCTGCTCGGACTGGCTGGCCGGCTGAGGCGGGGGGGCTTGTCCCTCAGTGCTGTTAGCCGCAACAGTCACTGTGGCGCCCAGGTTCATCTGTCAGTGAAGATGCAAGTGCAGTCAGTCTACCTCAAATTTAAGAATTTTACTTTAAACTAAGATATGTTCACGGATGTTTACTTACTTGCACTGGGATGTGGTGGTGCACAGCTCCTGGCAGAGTGACCGGGGTAGCATAATGAGAAAAAGGCCGGACTACATGTAGATGGCGAGGCACAGGGCTCATTAGGTTCAGTCGCAGATCACTGAGGGCCACAAGAGCATTACCAAGGAGACGCAGACACTCCCATGTAAGGACAAGGGTTCGCTGGTCCTCCTCTCTCTCCTGGCGCAGAAAAGAAACAAACTAAACACACGGGATTTTGAACACAACAAGACACTAGAAACTGAATATGAAAGCTATGCAAATGATAATTAACCACACATAATAATAATACATAACCTGAAAATACATTCAAAATATTGGCAAAATAGTGTGAAGCAGTGTACACTCTCATATTGGTTCTATTGCCCCGCCCCAGTGCATGTAATGCATGCTACAGAATACTTTGTGTTAAATTATAAGGAATATAAGGTGCTACTGGATGAGTTCTAGGGACAATCTACAACGGAGCTGCCCTGAAAACAATAAACTGACATCCAAAATTGAAGGTATAGAGAAAAGAAATCCCTTGTTTGATTAGCTTCAGAGACTAGCTTTGATACAGAACTCTCACCCCATTTTACTTGCCACTGCTGAAAACACTGTATCAAATTTACAAACATACTTGGTTTGGGAAAAAATGTCCACATATTATATATCTAAATGATTACCTACTTGCATGAAAATTATCAAAACTTTGTAAAGTGGCATAATAGCCGTCCTAAAAATGAAACAGCTTGGAGCTGTTGCTCTGGCTCAGTGTGACCAATGAGTGTGCAATTGTGTTACTCGTGGGTTCTGCTGAGAGAATAACTACCCTGAAGTAGGAGCTATAAAATCCTTGAAACTGACATTCTAAGAATTATTATTGTTGAGCTAATATTTAACCAACCAAGGGGATACTTCTGCCCACAATTCTAAGAACTACAAAATTTTTTTTTTAGTCAGACAGGGCCTAAAATCTTTTGTTAACTCATTTCTAATTTCTGACTAAACTTCCTCTTATGAAAATTATTGTTGTAAAATTCTTCTGAAGTGAACAAAAGAGTGTAATCTCTGATTTTGAAAGCTAATTCACACTTGGATGGTTGCATATTTGCACTGCAGCTGCACATGCTCTTCATTTTACACTACATAATATGGGAAATGGGGATGAGATTGTTCAGACAACTTCTATAAGCACGAACACACTGTTGTCCTCTCTGATATTTATGCAAACACAATTGAAATTACTTTAGTTATTTCGCAATACAACTGTAAACATCTACAACTACACAAAATCACTTTAGTCAGTTGTGAGTGAAAGTGCATAGCTTAATCAAAATGGGGTCACGCAGCAGGACAACAATCAAAAGCACATTAGAAAATCTACAGAATGTCTGAAAAATAAAAGAATCCGCGGAAAGTCTAGACCTCAACCCTATTAAAATGATGTGGTGGGACCTTATGAAAGCTGCTGATAAGTGAATGCCAACCTTGTTTTATGATCAATGTTTTAATGAAAAATGTGCAAAACCTCCTCCAGAGCAATGTGAGAGACCAATGGGTGATGTTAATGTTGTGGGTTTGAAGCAATTTACGTGTAAAGATATATATTAAAATAACAGAAAATGTAAAAAATAATGAAATTATCATATTTCACGCAACAATTAGCTAGTGTAGTATGTTTTATAGTAGTATGTTTTCGGCTTTTTTCGATTGTTATTGCTTGAGTGGGTTCTCTAGGCATTTCAATTCTATTTTTTGTGTTTAAAATCATAGTGGGTCCTTATTATTTGGCCAACAACATCACTTTTTTAATTGTGCCATTTTTGAATTGACAAAAATGAAGCCAAAAAAAAAAAAAAACATTTTAAGAACCCCTTTGGTGCGTCCATAGGATTTGCAGACCTCTATAAAAGCAGTAGTTTTAATTTTCTGCATGTTGTTTTTTTCCAGTTTAATTTTCAGTAAAAAGGCACACTGATAAGACTATGTAAGTTAAAGTATGACTCTAGACTTATCTTGGTTGAAATAATAAACACATTTTCATGCATCAAGTTTGCTACTTATTCATTAATTTGGTGTTTATATCCTACGGTATTATTGTTGTATTCAGCACTAGTGGCTGTCTCCAGTATGCTGTGAGCTCTCTGTATGAAGGGCTGTAGCCTCTCCTCCACCCTCCGAAGCTCAGATAACATCTCTGCCAGCTCAGCTGGGCTTGGATGACTACAAGGAAAAAGAAAGGGAAAGGCGGACACCATTAAAGACAAAAATTATCTGTCATCAGAACAGTAGCATAGGCATACAGTATCAGCATCTATAAGGATCAAGCATTAATATTCACAGGAAACATAAAACCAAAAAACCGAGTATAAAACATGCATCAATATACACATCTAATACAACTAAATGTATTTGATGTTCTTTTCAGATTTACCTGATGTACAAAATACCTGTAAACCTATAAATCATAAAACTATGCCTTGCTAAAAGTAAGATGTCTCACTTGGGCCCAGGTTGAGGTGTTGGTCCCTCAGACTGTGCTGAAGGGTTAGGTACATGTGGAGGGGTTGTTGGAGGTGGGGACGTGTCCATGGGCTGGGCAGAAGGAGAGGGAGTGGAGGTTGTAGAAGAAGATGAGGGAGGAGGGGGAGCAGCAGCAGAAGTTGTTTCTGCTTGGGAGGATGAGTCACTCGGCCGAGCCTGTGAATAGACACATAATCACGCGTGTAGTTGTTACCGACAAGGCACCGACTTTTCTGAAGTTTTGCTACTGGTGTAATTTGGAGGTTTACCTCCATTCTATGGATAACATCATTTATGTCTCGCAGCAGGTTTTCTGCCAAAACCAGCCTCAGCCTGGGCTCACTCTGCACTGGTTGGTCCATATCAATGTGCACATTCACGGACCCATTGCTCTGAAAAAACACAGGTGGAAAAAAATGTTTACAAAACACAGAATGACACAGAATATGTGAGGTCATATACAATCAGTATATGTATAACATCTTACCCCAGTGCTGGTTGTGACTCTGGCATTCCTTGCATTTTCTCCCATGCCAGACACCATCTGCTGAACTGACATCTTTAAACAAGAAAACAGCACAGAGATAAATGACTTTACCTTGAACATTTATTATGCAAGACAATCCTTCTGATGGATTGGTTTTGATATTACACATGTTCACCAGTAACTGGCCTTTTCTTGTATTAATGCACACCTTTATAGGAGTGGTAAGCATTAACCGCCGATGGACTCAGCATTGAAGTCATAGTTGGCTGTGTTGTTTTTCTGACTCGACTGCGTAATTTTCGGATGTTTTTCTAAAATTCTGCCTCCTTCAAGTATGTCAATAAAAAGGATAAAAATCATCATGCATTGACATGACAAACGAGAAGCCACAACTCAAACTATCTTAAATTATGTCCCTCCTCAAGTATGACATAAATAATCAGGAGATAGCTAGAAAAAAAATCTGACTTTATTACTCAATAATTTTCTTGCATCACCTACTGTTTCCAAACTAAATAATGCATTTTCAGCATTATGATGAACTTTCAATATAAAAACACCAAACAACCCTGAACATGCCACAAACCAGACCTACTTGTATCTGCTGGGGGTCCATGATGTTGACAGGAAGGTTGAAGGTGCCTAGCATTACGTAGCTGTTAGCATTGCGATCATGCGGAGGCACTTGGTGTGTTCCCTGGGAGGACGAGGAGGGACCACTGTCAGCTGAAGTCCCTCCTGACCCCGAGGCAGGCTGGGAGGGTGGAGGTGGTGCCCGTTCAACAAGGTGTATGACCTTACCCCCGACATCTGGAGCAACACAGAATTGGTTACATCTGTACGAATGAATAGCTGCTGTCAACATTACTAGAGTTAAAACAAAGCTGCATCACTTCATCTAGCAATAGTACACAAAAAGACAAGTACATGAGTTCAAACCACCACATTTGTTTAAAAAAAATGATACTTGAGAATTAACAATTCAATGCCTTGAAATTATATACTGAAGTGCCTTGAGATGACTTTGTTGTGAACTGGCACTATATAAAGTTGAATTCAACTGAAATGAATTAAAGCTTCCGTTAAACATTTTTGTTATTAATTAATTGATAATTCTCCCCAAATATCTGCTTAGGTGTTTGTTCTGTTATGAATAGAGGAATTGGTTAAAAGTAATGTCAAGGTTTCCAGTACCAATATAGCTTTAATCAGCTTTTGTTGTTTGACCAACAAGCCAAATCCTAAAAATGTTTTTCTTGCTATAATGTAAACCTGGGAACAGTTATCATTTTTTACATAGGAGAAGCTGAAATCATCAAAAATGCAGCACCTTTCCTTGAAAAGTGAATAGCACTTGATTATCCAAAGAGTTACTGAATAATTTCAATCTTTATTATCTTATCTATTAAGTAATTAGTGGCACCATTAAAATGCAATATATAATGATTTTCTTCCACCGTTATTCACAGCAAAATACACAAATGTTCAAAATTGTAAATGAATGATTATTCTCAAACATACATACAAGTCAAAGTGCACACTGTGTGAATTATCAATAAACAACAAAAATATTTCAAAAGACTGAACAAAAAAAACCTAGAACAAGTAAAAAACAAAAACAAACAGGTGGCCTTGAAACGAGATAAAATAAGGTTTCCCCTCGTTTCAGTTAGGCTGCTGGTTACCTACTGTAGTCTGCCAGAGTTCTTTCATCCTGTAACACTCTGCCCTGGTAGATCAGCCTCTGTTTGTCCACAGGGATTCCCACTGAAGGGGCAATGTGCTCCTTGAACTGTTTCACTGTCAACTATAAAAGCACATTGAAGACGCATGACCGATATAGCCTGAAAGGTTGTGTGGAAATGAACGTACAGTCCAGAGTGTGCGATAGGCACTGGCTAATTACCTGAGCGCTGACACTGTACGTTCTGCTCTGGGAGTCTAATGTTTTAACTGTCACCTCTATGTCTGCAGTTTGTTCCTCCATGGTGTTCCTGTACCATTAAATAAATAAAAATGAACAAACATCAGAATCTTAAGGCAAATGCGTATGAGTATTTTATTTTTTATTTTGATAGCACAGTAGGTGTATCAGCTGATATTTACATCTTCACTAGTAACACCTAACGTAAAAAAACAAACAAACATGCATTTCTTTTGTTAAGGAAACTGTGCAGGACATTTGAAAAACAAACATGCATTTTATGGTGGTCAAATTCAAATCTTAAGTGGAGTGTCAATACAATCTATCAACAACTCCAACATAAATTTGACATGACATTTATAATGGATGTTCAATAAGCATTTTTTGAAAAAGTTAAAAGGTTAATCAGGAAAAACAAACCATGATACATAGTTGCAGTTTGTTGTACAACAAACATCCCTGGACACAACTTAGATTCACCGCCAATTATTTTGCATTACACCAAAGTTATCATTAATAACATAAATACAACATAAAGCAACACAATAAAACAGCTTTTAAACAGACTACCTGTTAATTACCAGTCAACCAGTCAAATGAGGAAATAGCCATATGTAAACTTCATTTAACACATAGAAGTTAGTTTCCTATTAGCAGCTTTAACAGTTCAGAACCTGTGTTTAGCTTATCTGGGTCAATGTTTCCTAGATTTGCAAGTCTAATAGGCACGGGGATTTCATTTTTGTTTGGCACATTTACATGTAGTTATTTGCCAGGCACTTTTATCCAAAAGGGACTTACAAGTGAGGTACAAAGCGAGCAAGAAATCTAAGTCGGGGAAAACATTAAAGCACGGAGCCATTGCTGTTTCATTAGCTGCAAGTACAGGACACGACAGATGGAAAATGTGTCTGTGCCTGTTAAAAAATTAACTGACACATCAGCAGACAAGTTGTACCTGGCAGGAAAAGCTGTTAAAATTACACCCCCCCCCCCTTTTTTTTTTTTTTAAATAAAAAGGTTTCACACTTTAAACACCGTTTAAAACGGGATTTACACACAAGGCCAGATTTGACCATTTACCAATCGTTGTCTTGTAGTTTTACACCTGGAATAAAGCACTTTAACACTGCATTTTAAACCGAATTAAGCTTCTCACCGTTAACGCAGCGTAGGTTTGTTAATGAATTGTATGTTAGCGTTAAGCTACAGTTAAACTCGGTCTGATACGACGCTAACACTCGCTTTTAGCCTGGGTTAGAGAAAACCAGTAAAGTCACTCTTTTGAGATTTTCTTTCTCCATCTTTTTATTTTTTACTAACAATTTACCTTACATTGTTCACAATCTCAGGCTGTTACCAGAGTCTTTAGTAACTTGTTATTCATTCTCAGTACGCTTGCCAAGTGACGCTAACTGTTAGCGTTAGCATAACAATGTTAACCAATTAGCTAGGTTAATTAACTTAAGCTAACAGAGTGTTAACATTAGATGAGCGACGTTAGCGTAGATAGCTATATGTCGCTGGGCCATATTTACACTTTAGTAATGAATTATCCCTTTAAACAGTGTCACGTAAAGCGAAATGCTAAAACGGAGCCAGACATTGTTAGCTTTAGCTTATCTTAACTTAGCAACCAGGTAATGAAGCTAACAAGGCTAAGCTAATGCTAAAAATAGCCGTTATAACGAGCTTAGCATATAACTGATAATAGGAAATTTCTCTCTCCACTGGTCAACACATTGTCCTTAAATTGTTACCTGACACACCACACTAACCTTTCAGCTTTCCCAGTCTATGCAGCTGTTTCTTATCATCAAATAAGACGCTAACGACTTCCTAGTGGAAGCTGTGCTGCTTGCCAGAAGCTACCAGGGACGTGGGAAGGATGTGACGTCAGAGCGACGGCGGATCCGCTGCGTAAGTGAAAGAAAAATGGCGAATCTCGTGGAAGCGACAACTCAAAAGCAGTTTGAAGATTTCTTATCGAAAGCTGCTAAAAACCTGACCGTGGTTCACTTCCAGGCGCCATGGGCTCCTCAGTGTGGCCAAATGAACGAAGTAATGGCCGAACTGGCCAAGGAGCACGCACACACCACGTTTGTCAAGCTGGAGGCGGAAGCAGTGCCGGAGGTTTCGGAGAAGTATGAGATCTCCTCTGTGCCCACTTTTCTTTTCTTCAAGGGGGGAAAAAGTGGACCGCCTGGATGGGGCCCATGCACCAGAACTGACCCAGAAGGTGCAACGCCTGGCCGTGACTGGGAGTCCCGGGGGCGCTGCAGAGAGCGGCACGTCCGACCTGAACCAACGGCTGAAGAAGCTGATCAACGCGGCCCCCTGCATGCTCTTCATGAAAGGGTCGCCGCAGGAGCCCCGCTGCGGCTTCAGCCGTCAGATAGTGGCGCTGCTCAAGGAGCACAGCATCCAGTTCAGCAGCTTCGACATCCTGTCTGACGAGGAGGTCCGACAGGGGCTGAAGACCTACTCCAACTGGCCCACCTATCCTCAGCTGTATGTGAATGGAGAGCTGGTGGGGGGACTGGACATAGTGAAGGAGCTGGCTGAGTCTGGAGAGCTGGAGACCACCTGCCCAAAGGCAGTGACCTTGGAGCACCGTCTGAAGACCATCATCAACCAGAGTCCAGTTATGCTGTTCATGAAGGGCAACAAGGAGGCCGCAAGATGTGGATTCAGCAGGCAGATATTGGAGATTTTGAACGGCACAGGGGCGGATTATGACACCTTTGATATTCTGCAGGACGAAGAGGTGCGTCAGGGGCTCAAGACTTATTCTAACTGGCCGACTTACCCCCAACTCTATGTGAAGGGCGAGTTGATCGGAGGTTTGGACATAGTCAAGGAGCTGAAGGAGAGTGGAGACCTGGTATCAGTGCTGAAGGGGGAGTCATAGATGGACACCACGTCAGCAAAAATGGGGAACAAGAAGCTACCACATATATCAGATTGGCTTTCTGAAACTGATGCAACACTACAGGAGGGCCCAGAAGTTCAAGAATTTATTAAAAATTAATCATGAATGTAACCAAACGTAGCATTTGTGTAGGTTCTGCTTACTGTTTGGGAAAAAAAACTCCAGTAAAAAAAATAGAATTTTGGGGGGGGTGGTTTATTCTAAAACAAATGGATTGATGCTGAAAAGTTTTACTTAGTAATTATAGGTAACACATCTTCAAAAAAAAAGTCTGTGCTTCAGCTAATTTTAGAAATGCCTGCAGTTAGAAATGGGTTAAAGCATCTCCTGTCTGACACTGGAAAATAAATAGCCGACCTATGTTCATATTACGTCACGTGTCTGCGTTTCTGGGTTCAAATCTGTTCTTCCTGGAGTCACAGCTTTACACTTGCATTGTCAAACAGTTGCCAGTTGACCCAGCCTTACTACTGCTCCATCCAGCACCTAGCCACACTTTCTCCACCTGAAGACACCTAAACTGTTTAACGCCACCCAGTAATCTCCTCTGTTTGAGTACTTGGTTTGTTTTCTGTGGTTAACATGATTAAACTATTCAAAATAAAGACGGTGTCATATTTTGTGATACTTCTATAACTGATTGATATGTAGAAAATAAAATGATGCATGCAAGGATTTAAAGTCAGATTTTAGATTTAATTTTACACGTCAATCTAAGTCTGTAATGTAAAGTCGAGGACATTTACAGCTGTGTTTCATTCAGATATAATGTTATCATCTGGACACGCAGTTCTGTGTGTGACATGCAGGAAGCCCCTAACATCAAATGTGGGGATTTTCTGAAGAATCCCATCCCGGGAGGCAAGCTTGTTATTTAACACCACCTTGTGGAAGCAGGTGTACTTTGGAACACAGAAATAACCTAATGTAGGATCTCATGATACATTAGAGCTCAGATTATTAATCGGTCATTAATCGAAACAAAACTAAGCGTTAAATTCTCTAAACGATGCTTTCAATCCACAGAGCTTCAGATTAATGGGAATTTGCTCCTTTTTATTAAACTTAATATCTTTGGTTTTGGATTGTTAGACAAACATGTCACTGGAGTCCATGAGCTTAAACTTTGAAATTAGAATAGATGTTTTTATGCCAGTTTTTTTTTTTTTATTATTTAGCATAAGAGTAATTGATTAACAGAAAATAATCAATAGATTGTGTCAGCTGGGTTTGTTCTTGCTCTTGCAAATTCTGTTCCCAAATGTACAGTTAACTTCAAACATGTAGTTAATGATTCCTAGAAGCTGCATGTTGACAGAGAGTGTGTCACTACAGGCAAAAAAGCAAACCAATTAGCAATTTTTTGGTTTTTAAAAATTCCTAGGGATACTTGAATAACGTGTTGTTGTCTACTAAAACTTTCTATAAATAACTGCAAATGTAAGTAATTTAAAAGAAACCACCACCTCCTACATATGAGAGTAAATCTGTGACAGTGTTTTTATGTTGGTTTCTTCTTAAACCAGATTTTAGAACATGAGCCTGTTCTGTGAAAGAATGATTCATTTTGCTATAAACATGTTTATCCTAAACCAGGGTTTTACATTAAGGGACACAGACATCCTATACTCAGTGAATTATCTCAAGTGAATTACTGTTACACGGGTTAATAATTTATTCACACCCACACTCCGTGTTGGAACATTACACAAATCCAGAGTGTCCTGACTGTCTGACTGCATTTCAACTAGGGATATTATAGTAAAAGTGTTAACTCTAAGGTTGAAGTTATGTTTGAGGAAGCATGGTCATATTTTCTTTATTTTTACAGTTTACTCTCTCAGGCTATCATCCCCTGCTCAGCTCTTGAGCTGTTGCCTGCCAACTCTGTTGACCGTCATCAGGTAAGAAACTAAATTAAATCTGACTCACAACATACACGACAACTGAAATTTGCTTTGAGGTCGCTACCAAAAAAGCAGAGAAGTTTATGTCACTGACACTAGGTTTTGGATGTCCTTGCAGTTAAACTGAATTTAAACATAATTTTATGTCAGCTAATTTTACTGTTGCTCTTGTAAAAGCCTCCAAAATAGTGTCACCTTTGCATGCATAATGTACAGCTGTTTCACAGTTGCTGCGGATGCAAAGAGATTTACCGAGATAAATACTGAGATGCACTTTCCACTCCCCCTGTTTTTTCCTTTAGTGGTCCTCCTCACATGTGGGCTTATTGCATAAAATGTGTTCCATTAGTATATATGATTACTTCCACCCCACACTTTTATTCCACCTCTGTATCTTTCAGTATCTGGGCAAGTGGTACTTTATAGCAGCAGTCAGTCGAAGAGAGGCTGACATCCAGAAGTTCAGAGAAGTGGACAGCATTTTGTTCAACTTGGAGGAGACAGCCAATGACACACTGCTGCTGACTGGAAATTTACGCATGTAAGGCAGCAAATACATGCATAATATCTTATAATTAGGAATTTATTAACCGAGAAAGAATGCCAACGCAGTGAAGTCCGACCACGATGAAAGTATAAGAAAGATAAAAACTGTATCAGCACACGTTGTGTCTGCATCACAAAGGATTGTTACAAGAGAATCCGATGTAGTGTGTTAAAACACACAAAATATTGAGCTGTTTCCCTCTAGATTTGAGGTTTTGACATACATTCATCATGATACCCTATCTAACGGCCCCTTTATTGCATTACATTTTGTAATATGTCAAGTAGAATAAAGTGGAAAGGTTCGTGTTAGTCGTCTCGCTGTTTGAACACTTACCATGTTTGAGCCTATATTGATTAAACTGATTCATTTATAGAATCATGCGGTATGAACTCCAAAACACTTTATAGCTAGTAAAAACAATTTAACATCCTACATGAGGAGATGTAGAGCATCTACTAAAAGCATCAAAAGGTTACTAATTTATCAGCAAAACCGGGCTTATATTTATCGATTGCGTAATACTTGTGAATAATACGTAAGGAGAATTTTTGTGCTGTAGCTGCTCAGTACACAGTTAGTAAAGTCATGTGGTTCCCAAATTAGAGGTCAAGCTCCTACAGTAACACAGAAAGGGAAGTAATGCAGAAGCAAATATCGTTCTGTGTATGACATTTGTATAAATATTTTTGGCTTTTCTGTCTCACAGTATCATTTCTGTGTCATTTTACCTTCTAAAACTGAAACTGTCTGAGGAAATATAAAGGGGAACTCTGTCTTTGGTGAAAGACATGGGAAAAGGCCCTTTGAACTGTAGTCAAGCAAAGTAAAAAGTAGCATAAAAATGAAATATGTTTTGCACACGTCTTAATGCCTTCCACTGCAGGCAGTAATAAAGCAGTAACATAATAATATAAACCTCTCCATGCACATGTATGAAATAGCATCACGTCATTCTATAGACAAGACATCGTAATGAGAATAACAGAAACCAAAAACCCCAAACTCATAAATAGATACCAAAATTAGGGAAGTGACGTTTAGAAAGTGTAAAAGTTAGGTGTATGTTGTGTTTATGCTGTGTGTATCTAGACGTTTTAACACTTGTGATATTTTAAGGGCTGATAACTGCATGAAACGGACTTGGACCTATCACCTGCTTCCTGACAGTGATGGTTTGGACATGGAAGGTATCTACCGTACAGAAACATCTGCACTGACAGATGCTCACAACATATAATGATCGACCACTAGATATTAGTTTCTCAAGGCAATTTCACTTCTGTAAGCTGCTGAAAATGGGGATTTTGTCACAGTGTTTATTATTAATAATAATAATAATAATAATAATAAAAACTTTACTCCATAGCATTACAGGGATTAATTTTCCCAGAATTTATTCTCACCACACCGGAAACCCCCCTCCGAGCATTTCTGTCACTCAAGCCAATTGTGCTTTGCTTATGTAGCCATATATCACAAGTGTTCCTCAAGGAGCTGACAGAATATGACTTCCACCATCAATTTTATTTTTAAGGTGCAATTTCAGGTTTAAAAACATAGACACGTGAATAAAGTAATTTCATATAAAAGCACTGAATCAATAAAGTTACAGACTTGTCAAGTGTAATTCAATAAAGGTATTAGTTTTCTACTTGTGATCTCTCTTATTTGTGTTTAAAGTCTCTGACTACAGCGTGCCAGAGATCATTTGCAAAATTATTTTATTTCTATAAAATACTACAGCAGAGCTTTCAGTACAAAAATGGAATTTCAACAGGTGGATACCAACAGAGCAAGGAGAGAAAGTACCGCAACAAAACCAATAGTAATTTTTATTAAATGAACCCCCTCTAGGTAATATGACATTTCCCAAAAAGTTTGCACTATTACTCACATGAGAACACTATAGAACTGTCTTCACCCAAGGTGTGTCTTAGTCGAAAACATGCCATAACTTGTTCTACTAACCAGATAGCGGAATTCATTTCAAATAGTTTCTCCAGTTTTATTGTGCTGCCTCACAACACAGCACATCTGTGAATATTATATGAATATAATATTGTGATGCACACACGTAAAAGCTTGTACGGCTGATATATCACTCATCATTTGCTGCCTGTTTTGTTTATTCTTAAAAGGCTGATTTAAAAGTGGCATCAACCTTCTTATCAAACACCGTCAGAAAAAGAATGAGTGTTACACGTAATATTACCTAACAAAACAAGATCCACCTTATAAAGCAAATGGGAGTTGATTCAGCTTTGACAAAGTCCCTCACCGTCTAACCGGCCTTATAACCAGCACCAGAACAAAGATTCTGTGTCACTTGCTCGACACTACTGAATAGCTTCTTGTCATTTTGCAATAGAAATGCCGGAAAGGAAAAACCTGATCTGGAGCGGCAAGTGGGCAAATTGCGCCAGTTGCATAATAATGCAGGAAATAGATCCTCCTCTGAACAAGAACGACACAGAAGTCTCTCTCGACAGATACATGCTGTATGGTAAGCAATCCCAAAGGATTAATCCGCCCACAATATCAATATTTTCCTCCTTCTCCCACACTCCAGTCTTCTACAGGTGATCAGGTTAACTGTTTGGTCAGTTATTTGAACCAATCTGTTAAAGTTTGATTAGGTATCAAACCGATACTAGTTTGCAAGGCTGTATTTTGCAAATGAATTGGTAAAGCACGTGTTTGTAAGGTCAGGCAAGGTCCTGGAAGGGCTAACTGAGATGAGATCTGTGGAAGCATTGCAACTGTTGATATTAGGAGCAGAATAGGATGGTTTGTCTATAGGTAAGGTAGTAACCTAACTAAGACGCTGTAGTCGGCTCAGGTATGGTGCAGGCAGATGTCGCACAGGGTTCGGCCTTCTCTGATTGGTTAGAAGGGCGAGCCTCACTAAAACTATTTCTGTGGTGTTGCCTGTGCTATTCTGTAAGGCTGCGTCGCTACAGGCTTGACACCATAATAATAGGTGACAAAGCATATATGTATACAATAAATGTGAAAAATTTTGCTTTAAACAAAGGCTAATATTGGCAAAAACACAAAACTACCTTTTCTTGTCAATTGTTTTTGACTGTAGCGAGACAGCCTGATGTGGACTCTGAGGTGGTGACAACATTTCTGAAAAATTCAGCATGTCATAAAATGACGGCAAATTTGAAGCTACCTCAAGAAAAAGGTTTGCCATTTCTATACATTTTTTTAAGTAATACATTAATATAACTTTATAAATTGTTGAATTTTAAATCTACCAATTGCATCTGCATTTGCAGAGATTTGCACCTAAATCTCAACACTGACGTAGTAAGTATTACATGATCTTTTGTTGTCATTCAGCGGTTTTTCATAGCTAACATGGCGTGTTCTTGCTAACTGAAATTATAATCCTGTGTTTTGGTTCTGGTTTCTTATAGGATGTTGCTGAAGTCATGGGCACCTGAAATAAAATCATGTTTGTTTCTTGTATTTGCTGTGAATAAACAGTGACATCAGTAAATCAAAAATGCAAGCATGTGTGCTATTTTATTCCTTACAGGAGACAGAGACTGCGTACCAGCACATCTTTCACATAAACAGCTGGGATGTGTGGTGTAGCAATATGATGGTATAATGAAAAAGTAACCCAGACGTGACATTGTTTTGATTGAAAAACACACTAATTAGCCTGAGACTTTCAGGCAATTTCAGTACAAAGAACTTCAGGTTCAGTAGCTTGAGCCGAATAAAGAAAATCACCTTTGTGGGTGAGGATCCACCCACATCCACACAGCAAAAAACAGGGGAATTCCCATAATGATACCCAACAGAAATACCTGTGCACACAAGGGGAACAAGGAGCATGCTTTGGGCAATATGTGTTTTGCAGTTTAATACTTAATTTTTAAAGAAAAGTGTGTTTAAAAAGCAAGTCAAAGGTGGCAGGTCAAAGGTTTTTGAATTATGTCACAATCACAATCAATCATGTGACTTGACTTTTGACTTGAGACATTTTACTTATTACAGATTAAATTCTATTGTTATTCGTTTTATTTATACATGATTTGTTAAAGTTTATAGGAAGATAGTTTTTATGTTTCAGAACAATCAACAGAACAAATGTAAAGTTCTAAAGCTTCAACATGTTTGTATATATGCTCTTGTTGCCGCAACCAATAATCCCGTCACCTGCACCTTCTGCTCCGAGGCAGTAATTGTGCCGTGCTCTGCCTGCGGGTGCTGAATATGAAACATCCCGAAAAGTTCACTGTTTTTTTTTGTATCTAGTAAACAAAGCACTCAGTGATTAACGCTCGCTTTTTTGTTACGTAGGCAAAGGATCATTAAATCTTATGAGAATGCAAGGAAAGATTGAGGAACTACCACAGACACGCAACAAAAGAACAAATGACAAGAACAAAACCAGAAGTTGAATTACCATTTTCATGTATTCTCAGCCTGGTTTCCCTTTACTGGTCTCTGCTTAGTTAACAAACTTCACTTTCCCGTCTTGTCCTTTTGTGCAATCCGCTTGCGGTGGACGCACACAGTCCAGAACAGATTTTTTTATGTAAAAGTGACTTTAAACCAAAGGTCCTGCATTAAAAGTCCTACTCAAGCAAAACTAGCATCATTATTAAAAGTTGAATGTACAGTATTAAAATATAATAGTAGAAGTACTATGGCTTATGTTTTATTAGATACATCAGTGTGTATGCAGCATTTGTGTTGTAGCTGGGCAAAATGGAACTACTGACATTGTTTCCACAATATCTGAATGTGAGCAGTCGCGATTATGAACTATGAGAAGGGAAAGGAAAAAAAAATAAATTCTGCTTCACAATTTTACACCTTTTTTCCTTCCTTCGCCCTGTTGCTTTTCTACAAACATTGTTGATGCGAAGCAGGACGATGTCATGTAATTTGCAGGTAAAAAATGTATTCTGCAGGACAATGTAATAGCAATTATGTTGCGGAAAATAAATGAACTCTCTTTAACAGGCTACATTACAAGGCGGGGAGGAGATGACATGATTTGAATTTGGAGAAGACAAACAACTGATGTCTGTTTTGTAAGTGAGTTTAAGGTGCGAGTCCTTGGGCTTTACACCTAGTATTATGAATGCGAAAATACTGATTATCAATAAAAGAAGTAAAAGCACGTTAAAGATTGTGCTTGCTCTTGATTTTAGACTGTCAAATTCAAGTGAATCGACTAGATCTTAGCTGCAGGCTTCACAAACACCAGCAAGTCTTCCAACGTTAGAACCCAAAGATGTTGTGTTTGCATCTACCCTCTCATACAAATCAATGAACAATTTCTTCCAACATAGAGGCAGGTTTCTGTTAAAGTTGCACCGTTTTGACAAACAAACAAACTACAATGGACCTAAAATGGCCACATCACCATTGTGTTAAAAGAAACCAAGAATCAAAGCACTAAGCCTGTGGTTCATAGACAATGTCTGACAGTAGTCTGTTATGGATGTCAGACACTCCAGCACGTCACAATGAGGACTACATGTACCAGCAAAACCTTCGTTTACGGGTCCACGAAAGCAGAACTGAGCCTTTATTCAAATAAGCGTATTATTCATCAGGTTTACATCACTATTGTCGTACTAAACAGAGTGACATAATGTTTCTGCTGGTCAGAGCTGAACTTCGACATGAACAATAGCTACCTAAAGATAAAGAACTCAGCTCTTTGCTGGAGACCACATTGACCTCATCTATGAAATTATAAAGCAAAATTACTGCTTGATTTGATTTCTATCGTTTCTAGATGGCTCGCCTGCAACTAGTGGAAATCACGTGGACGTATTCGATAAAAATAACATGTTTCTGACTTTCAACAAACACCGAATAAGAGAAGAAAAGAAACAAAAAAAAAGAGATGTTTATAACTTTTATCTTTTGAGTGGGGACAGCACCCAACATCCCACATTCAACCCATCAATCTTTCATGTCATGTAGGTAGGTGTGTATGTGTTTGTTTGTCTCTGCATGTGTGTGTGTGTGTGTTTGCTTGATAGAAATAAAGAAGAAAGTTGGTGACATTTAAAATATCCAAGGAAACACAGACTTCTTGATTGGGGATGTCCCATGGAGCATGAAACCAAAAACAGTAAAGTGAAATGGAAATTGGCTTATCTTATACTCCCATCTCAGAGCTCACACACTATTCTTTAAAACCGACATGCAAGTTTCACTACTGTTTTCATACAAACATTTTTCATCCTCATGCATATTTGAAATACTGCAACTTTGATCCCCTCACCATCAGTCTATTCCGCAGCATTTTATCGCCTATGACTTATCTATTCGCAGTGCTCTCACTGCAGCACATCAGTGTTTAGAGTTTGCAATAGTTCTTCCTGGTCAGGTGCTAAGTTGTTCACCTTACACTGGAATCTAAAATGCAATCAGGGAATTTCTGGGGCTCTGCAGCACATCTAGGGTCATATGAGCAGTTAGTTAATGTCAACAAAAGCACTTTTATTGAGGTTAAAGAGGTTGTGGTTTGGTTAAAATTGGTTTTAATAGCTCGGGTGTGTTTCAATCAGAACCGCAAGATGTAAATTAGCAACATTTCCTTATTACGTTAAAACACAGATTTCTTCTAAATGTGCTTACAATTTTTGTTGTTGTGTAATTTCGATGCATCACAAGATCCCTTCCTGTGCAAGCCACAGTGGATTAAAACCACAGACATCTTTCTTAGTAAAAATCACTTAATAACGTCTTTTTCTATGAAAGTGCCTCTTATTGTGTTTCCACTGCAGTTCAGTTAGCACACACTGTCCAGTGAACCACAACAGGAGAAATTAAAAAATAAAAAGACATTATCTCCCGATTAAATCAACTTCATGTGCACTAAAATAAATAAATTCGAACTTTATTAAACTCTAGCAATGTGACTGTTTTTATCTCCACTGATGAAATTGAAAGTTTATTAAGGTGGGATTTTTATAATGATCAGCAGGAATTAGTGTAACTATTCGCAAAAGCAAACTTCTTTATTCCCTACTGACTTGCTGACCAAGTAAATTGGTTGAGACTGACCATCTTTAACCACACTTTGAAAGAAAGTCAACAGTTGGGCAACATAAATCTGGCTGCGCTTGCAAGGCATCACTTTCTGGAACAGACATTGGTCAACCACAACTGTCAGAGTCAGTATTTGAAATGGATGTGTTGGCAGCAGGGAAATTCACGTGGATGTTACTATGACAACACCTACCTAAACATCACTGCGCATGAATGAACGTTCACGGCAACGGCTTTCCTTCGTGGCAGTTGTCTCTTGTAGTAGGTAAATAAGCTGTGCCGCTGCGCAAATATTCTTCAAGAATGGTTTGTGGAACATGGAATGGAAGTTCCAAGTGTTGCCTTGGCCTCTAAACTCCCCAGATCTGTGTAATGTGCTGGAAAAACAAGTGAGATCCATGGGGGCCCTGAGAGACCAAACACACACACACACACACGTATAAAAGCAATTTTGAAATACAAAATCTGTATAAAGAACCATTATATTCGCCCCCATACGTTTTGTCATATGTGGTCTTTCAAGTCTTAGTAAGAAACTCAGTGACGAAAAAAGTCACCCCCCCCCCCCCTCCCCCAACACCTCTGGCATCACACACAAAAAAGGCCCCAAGAATTCAGAGTTACACTCAATGGGAAAGACCTCCAGGTGCAGGTGTCAGTTTTACTGCCTCTGTCATCCTGTGGTTTAAAATAACATAGAAAAATCCCAAGGTCTAGTGAGTGAATCTGTTTTATACCAAATCAACTCTAGTGTTTTAATGAACATGCAACTAATGCAAGAATTAGTTTGTCAGGGAACATAAATATGATCAACAGTGAATCAATGCCAAACAGCCCATGTTCTTTGGGGTACGATCAACTAAAGCAGAAGTTTACTTTTTTCTCAAACAGTTATACTACTATCACATATTCAAACACTTTGGCCACATAGAACAAACAGTATGTTCGTACATTGAGAGACAGTGGGCTATATATGCATATTTCTATATTAGTCAGTAGTTCAAGAAACTTCGAAAAGTACCATGCCAGTGATGCCAGCACTTTGTTTTATCTAATAAGATCAAAACTCCTGATAGTATTACAAGAATTTGGCCTGTCAAACTGATTAGTCAAAGGAGGAAAAGGGAAGGAAGTGAACATCTGAATACATTATAGAGAAAGATACGGCAACCTCAACACCCTCAAATCCATTTAAACATCAAACTTAACTTAACATACAGTTACTTAAATTTACTACAACTGTAACTGTTCATTCAGACAATCTGTGTTACATAGACTGAAGCAGTTACAGTAGATGTACTCTGCTCATTCAACTAGTCAAACAAGTAACAGGGAGCATAGGGCTGAATTTAACGTCCAAATAAACAGCCAAACGTTTATTGAAAGATAAACACTACGTAGTTTTTTTCCACTTCTACAGCAAAAACTCAGACAATGGGGGGCAAATCTTACTCATGCTCGTAATTATTGTTTAATAAAGATTAAAAACACCAGCGCTAGTGATGCCTGCATCCCTATGAAACTTTTAGGTGGCTTATGAAAGGATGACTTCATCTGTTTTGAACTTGCTTCCTAGGGCTTTAGTTTAGGCAAATGTACAATAATGCTTCTAAACTTCCCTCTGACTTCCCTATATTTAAATTTTACACTAGGAACTCACGTGATGTCATCTGGTGATGAGCTGGAAAAGCAGTTTGCGCATGTTTTAAAACACCATAGTGTAGATGACCTAATCCGAAGTGAAGGTTCCTCCAAAATTATGAAATCTGGAAGCATTGTAGCAGGAGGTAGATAGATGATGTCATTTAGGGGAAGTAACAGAGATGTGTAATGGCATTTATGTACACGCACTACCAAACTGGAATCAATAGACCAAGTTAAATATCCGTGAAGGCGTCCTTTAATCAGACAGACATCCGGTCCATTGCCTCAATTTAACCTTAATGGACTTTTATAGAAATAATCACAAATGAATTTGTGTGTTGGTATCTTTTTTTAACTCGTTATACTTAATTTGTTGCACATTTGTGGCTGCATGTGTATTTGCATGTTGTACATACTAAGTCTGATATTAAGAAAGCCGGCAAATGTTAGCCATACTCTCCTTTTAGTGATCGAATCTTTAGAAAATATCCTTGTCCTTGTCCTTGAATGCATCACTTTAATATGAATATTGGCATAATTAACCTTAAAGTTGCTACACACTATGAACTTCAAATTCTAATTCTAATTAGGCAGAGCAGTCGCGACCTCAGCCGACCTCGCCGGCGCCGTCTTACTTACTTAACTTTAGGAGTTTGCTTTGAGAAAATGAAGTCCTGTCACAGTGCGTTAAAGGAATCCGAGGACTGTCCTGTGGTGATATTGTCGCAGTGGGTCACCTACATACTTTGTGTTTTGTTTGGTTTAACAGTAGTTTGAATCCTTGACATTTACTGGGGGATGGGGCGAAGTTAAGGCTGCATTCTCGTAGCCCGTCGCTATTGTGGCAACAGCTGAAGGAATAATGATTGAAAATCAAAACCCAGACCCACAGCTCACCTACAGAGAGGCAGAGGGATCAGACACAAGCGGATGCACACAAACAAGAGAATCATCAAGGCATGACACCAACTCTACATTTTCTAAACCAGGGTTATGTAGAACAGGAAGGAAGGAAGGGGCTAATTTTAACCCTAAAATCATTTTTAAAGAAACATCCCCAAATGTGTTTAAGTGCCACCATCTGTTCATGCACTTTAAGTTGCCTTACTCTTTTTATTTTTTTGCATTCTTTAACTTTTAAACTTCAACGTTTTCTTTAATGCAGACACATGCTCAGCTGTAATCATGCAGATCTTGTCTTACATTAAGGAAACAGACTTTGGAGAAAGACAACACGGGGTTCGGCACGTCAAATAAGGTTTTCTAACACGCTGCATTACACAACGTGCTTCCTCATCACACATCAGGTCAATTCACATCGAATGCAAGGTGTGAAGAAAAAGTCCCTGTCGTATTTGTCTGGGAGTTCAACAGTGACCTATAAACGTGGGCAGTCACAAACCACCCACAACAAACAGGAACGTGTCGGCAAGGGGCCGCACCACAAACATGTTTCCCTCTGTGTCACTGAACCACCGAAATGTTCACATATTATTCAACATATTTGAACCACTTACTTTTTTCTTCTTTTTTTTTGCCTACAAAGTTTGCTCTGTGTCTGATTCAAGGAGGAATGGCCACCGTCACTCACAAATCAAAGTTTTATTATACGAAACTGCATTTTGGTTTCATTAATCACAATTTCACACCAGTCTATGCGATGCCTTTTCATTTTGCTGCACATGCACTACACTCTGCTGTCCATAAGCGGCGACACCCACTCCACACTCTCCACTTTCCACTCTGTCTAACCACAAATATCTGTACAGAGAAAAAAAAACTCCATCTCCTCTTCACTATAAGCCCATGTCAAAGGGAAAGCCCTGTCAACCTGATATGTCTCTCAGAGAGAAGCAACAGATGAACTCAGTCACTGAGCGGTCAACACACATTGGGTGAGTTAAGATTTGAGTGTGTCAATTTAATTTCTTTAGTAAATCTGTGTCAAAATATTGTTTCACAAAATTAGGCATTCTTGTGGTTTTCTTCAGTGGTGTGTATATAAGAGCATCGATAAGGACTGCTGGTGTAAAGTGCAAGCTACAACTTTGTAAATATGTTGAATATGTATGAGGTGAAGACGCAGGTTTTAGGATGGATTTACAGACACAGCTGAAGTGTTTTCACTGTGTGTGAAAAAATTGGCACATTAAAACAAGGCAAAAAATGAAAGTGTAATTTCACAGAAACATGAGCATTTCCTCTATTCCCATCAATGCAACTTCTCTAGTGGGATTAAAATTGTGATTGCTTGTTGTGTGGATATTGTACTGTGAATATTACTAATTCTGTGTGACTATCCTAACACACTGTGATGCAGTTTATTCAGATATTTGATGAATCCAGTAAAGACAGTAGCCTAAAAGATGCTGCAGTCCTCTATGATCAAATGCGAATTGGTTTAATTGTGTTTTTCTCCCCCCCCAACTGTAGAACCACGTTAGAACCTCTTGGCTGGAGATAGAACAGGTAAGAAAAAGAAATTTTCATTCATAGCCATTCTGGCACAAGGGTGGTCATCGTGCATCATAATACACTGAGGGTTTAACTTGCTGCTCTTTCCACTGATGCTTTCATGATTTACCACCCTCTACTCATTATATCCCATCTGCACTGGAATGTAAAGATGGTCAACGTGCTTGTACCAGTAATTGTAACATGGCCCTGGAAATTACCTGTGGACCACCAAAAAGTTCTTTCTAAAGGTTAATAGGTTGTGATTGGCAGACACTTGGTAAAAAGTTCAGGGTCAGTGGTATTTTATCTATCAGTTTTGAGTTTCAATCCATGTCATGACCAATAAACAAGCAACCCACAAATTGTACAATGCCATGCCGCTCTCTGTGCAGGACTGAAAACACCCCCACTGTGGTAAAATCCCATAGAGGCAGTGAGCCAAAGGTACATGTGCTGTGCCCATGATGCAGTGTGCGTGCAGTGGTGCCACTCTGGGACTTACACAGTTAGCGTTGTACATTCTTGTCTGCACCCGGGTTTGGTTGTACTTTCAGGTCAATGTAAAGGTGGTTAGTCGTGAAAGGTCTGTAGTTTTCCTACAAATTGTTTTGTAGTTTGTGACTTTTGACCATTATTCCTCTGAGTCATCTTGAACTTTTCTCAACAAATAAAAGTCAAAACGTGACATTGAGTGGGAGTCATGAGGACTGGAAGCGGTTGGACAGATTTTCTCAGTTTTCCTTCACATTCTCTTGTACATTCTCATCCACACAAAAGACTGTCACAACCTGTCTGCTTGTGCTGGTCGCCCCTAGGATTCAGACCCTTTACTTACACACTGTACAACTGGAAGGTCAAAATACTCGTTAAAACTAAGGGTCTGCTCTTCAAGATAGTCAGCTCTAACTGCTACATATTACGATATTAATTACAAACGACTTTTTATTACATTATACTGAATAAAGGTAAAGTTCAGTGGGTCCTGGCTGAGAGGTCGCTGATGACTCTCAAGAAAAGACAAATAATTGACGGCTGCAGAAATTTGTGTTATTTTTTGGACGTCTCTCGTATCTTCGCTTCTTATTGATAAAATGTGGCTTTTTACTAAGCCACAGAACAAGCTAAAAAGGAAACACTTGTGGTCATAAATACTGTAGACACAGATGTTTTAGGGTTCGTAACCAACAGCCTAATGGTAAATAAGACACCATAGTTCATTGCATAGGAAAGTGATTAGTAGCTACAGTTGTGAGATAAGTGTAGCTCGCTGACAGTGTTTCTCTGTGAATGTGGTGAATTAGAAGAATGAAGTAGCATTAGAAGGAAATATTCAATATGAAATTGTAAAGCTGTGTCAGTTGTTAGAAATCTGAATGGTGACTAAACGTTTTTCAAAACTACAAAAAGAAGGACCTGGTTTTACACAAGCATCCATAGAATTAACTACATTTTTTAAATCTTGAACCTCAAAACAAAACCTTCTAATGTGTGTGTGTGTGTGTGTGTGTTTGACAGAATGGAGGGTCAGTCGAGATCCTCTCATAAGTACCTGCTGCTGCAGGTGTGGTGCAGCGTCCTCACTGTGGCCATGGTGGTTATGGCTGCACTTTTCACTTCCATCAAACCAAAGCCGACTGAGGTCAGTACACCTGGCACAACGACAGAAGATGACGTTAGATTTCTAGTAATCTAGCAATATTACAGTTTAGGTGTATTCTGCGTTATTTTTAATGTCACATGAATAAACATGTTTTGTGTTGCTTTTTGGGCAATTGTGTCATTGCGTGTGCCTGTAAATTCCACTTATGCAATTCTCATGTTTCCACAGTAAACCATAACCGTAGGAATTACGGCCTATTAGAAAAAAGGAGTTTAAAAACATCATACGGCATCACAAAGAACGATGTGTTGATTTTAATATTAATCATGAGTAAATCTGTTGTTCAAATTCAACCCTAGAATTCCTCTTAGCACCTCAAGGTGGCACTGCTAACAGGACTGACTGCATGTGGCAGCCTGATCCGGGGCATGTTTAACATACATACATATATTTGTGCCTCTGATAGAATACATGAACGTACTATAACATTCTGTAGCATGTGACAGTGAATAACAATACAACAGAAACCGCCGAACAATTCTACTTTGTTCTGGTGGAGGCACCTGTACAGTATTGCGTGTTCTGTTGTGAAGGTATTCCTGCTGTTGTGTTTAGCTGCTGTGTCGTCTACTAGTGGTGGATAGGAGACAGATTCTCCTGTCTCCAAACTACACTGAATTATCTTTAATATTTTGGAAACTGGATATTTTGGAGAATCCTGTAAAAGCCGAATTACAATATGTAAGAAGTAACAAAGTCACCTAAAGTTTGGAATGGTGAATGTGACAATGGTAATGATGGTCTGTTTTCCTGAATCTTTTCCAGCATGGACAAGCTACAGCGAAGCCCCACAGTCCAACAGCCAGTCCAACAGGTAGTTAAACCCGGTGTCAAACTTGAACGATGAGCGACACGTTTCAAAAGGAGGCTCATATTAGTCGACTTATTCACATCGTCAAAAGTATAATTACAGAATACAGTGAATGTGCAAAGTCAAGTGTAGCTAAGAAACTGAACAGGGCTGTGACAATATGCCTCTTTGTAGCCTTGCTGTAAACAATTAAAACATGATGATCTCAATGTCGTGTCAATTTTTCCCCGTGGTATCAAAAATAGCATAATGGCAATTGAGTATTTGACTAAAAACATGCCTCACGAAGCTGGATTTAACACCATACGGTTTGTTTTTTGTTTTTTTTGCAGACACAATTGTGAACCCGGCAGCTAGGTCAGAAGGTAAGTTATGATGTACTTTGTTGACTGGCATATGTATGAAGAAAAAATACATTTACAGACTGAAAGAGGAGGAGGAGTGAAAAAGTACAGTACATATTACATATTAACCTCAGTTACTGAATCACCAATTAACTTATACTTTATGTTATTTGTCAGGATTGTCCCTCTCATACATCCAGCTAATGAAATGTAAGTACACTTCCTCTTCTGGCTAATCAAATTCAAATTCAAATAAAATTCTGAATATATTCTCACATATTTAGAATTTTATTGGTGTGTTTCTAACTTTCACAAACATGTTCAGCTTTTGGACAAAGCTGAGATATTTCCATTGACATCAGAATCATTTTCAGCTTTCTAAATAGCATCACTCAACATTAGGTGTCGGTGTCAGTTCCTAATTTTTCAAAAGAGCAAGTGTCTCTCTGAAAGCTGTCTGTGATCTTAGTACAGAGAAAAGTATTTTATGAAAAGAGACGGAGGTGACACTTTCTTGCTCAAAGAACTCTCCACTAACCGCATTGAAAGAAAACTCTTACTTTTTAAAGGTTTGTCTTACTAATACTACGCCTCTACTGTATTAAAACTAGTCATACTACACGCCCACAGACAGTGGCTGAAACAGAATCAGACGTGCTCTCTGGGAGCCGCTGATAGTCATTCTGAGAAACGTAGGAAGTGACACAGATGAAGACACAGCGTGTTGATGGGAACTGGGTGCACAAACAAGTAAATAACAACAATTATTTATTATTTTATGTCCCGATACGTTCGATGAGAGAATTTTAACAGGTTCGCAGAAACAGATGTCATCATTAAGTTCATTTTCGTCCTGTCAGAGTCTGAAACCCTAAATGAGACTCTTGCTACAATAAACACGGTGCCTAATGAAAGCAACATGTTTGCTTTTTCGTATGAGCTTGCTTTATTTCTGTTTTTCTGCAAATCGTCAACGTCATTGTGAACCACCTACCATCACTTATGCTTTTGTACTTGAACAGCAAACGGTGCATTTGTGCATGCACAGTCAGGCTAAACCACTGCTTAGACTGAGCGAGCCATATAGCACTGTCATGTTTCCAGTCTCATACACTGTGTTCCTCCCACTACACCATATTTTCCTGTGTGAAGTGGGTTCCTGAAACCACAACACAATGCAAAAGGCTGTAATGTGGGCTGCTCCGAAATAAAGTATGATCGCATCCCACGGCAACAAACATCCTCAGTTAGTCAGGGGATGCTCTGTCTGCTAACTGAAAGGAAAATATATGTAGTCAGTCACTGGAGGATTTTTTTTTCACCTGACAACACAGGATGACACTTGGAGTGTGAATGTTTCGAAAGGGCCGGAAATGAATCAAGCATCAGTTTTATTTTCTTAGCTTCTCTCTACGCCGAGGATATAAATACACGGGTTTCTGCAGAACTCAGAAAAGAGATTTCCATTACCTATCAACAGTCTGCATAAACATTTTATTCAAATTAAATTAACACTAAACTAGATTTATATAAACTAGATTTGAATGTCATGAATAATCTGGGTTGTTGGGCATGAAATCATTCACATGTGTTTCCTAGGCACTTTAGACCTTCACTCGATCGATGAGGTTTTTTCAGTGTCCGCAACTGCTACGACAAATAAAGTTATGTTTGCTGTTTGATTATTAGCAATAATATGTTTATCGCTTTGCATTTCACTGATTCTTGACTTCATTGCCATGGAAAATGTCCCATTAAGCATAAACAGAATCACACTAATACGAAAACTTCAGTGACCTGGATCCTGCAGTCAAACATCTGATTTATTTTATGATAAACAAGCGCTAAATATAGCTTTCCCATTTTGAGAAAACTGATTCATCCGTGAAATATCGTAGCCCACCACAAGCTGTATCAAAAGATAAAGCCATTAAAATGTCGTAGAATCACAGTCTACAGACCACAGGTTTCACTGCTTAGCGATTTGAATGTGTGAGCTGATAACGTTTAACAGCTGAGTGACTAAAACAGCTTTGTCCAATCTTCAATCTACAGTTTGGCAGAATGACTCTTGGGAAGTAACAGATCCTCCCTGTGAGTCCTGCTCCCTCGTCCTGCGAAGCAACTCGATCCACTGCAAGAAAAAAAGCCTCTACTTCATCTATGCCCAGGTCACCTTCGCCAATGTCATTCAAAAGTCAGGAAACAAAGTTGTGATTTTAAAAAAAGAGGCAGTTTTTGGTAAAGCGGAGAGGGCACTGGTCGAGGGGACGTTTCCGAACACAACGGTGGGCACTGTGTGGGTTGCCAAGATTGTTGGCCTTGAGGCAGGAGACATTGTGAGCTTAGACGTTGCAGATAATGATTTTCTAAAAGACTCCACATTCTGGGGAGCCTATGAGCTTCATTAGGACTGTAGGGGTTTGGGATTTGTTCCTTTAGCTTGGACTTATTAAATATTGAATATTGTTTGAAGGCCCATACAAAACCTTGAGCAAAACCGTTCATCATTGTTATTTATACTAATATTTGGGGCACGTTTTATGACTTAGACAATTTATCCGAAAAAATAAAGTTTTTGAAGGGTAGTGAAGCCTTTTAGCGATCTTTGTGGCCAACATGTAACACTAAAATGTTAAAAGCTCCATAACGCAGGGTAAGGAAGATTTTTTTAATATATTTACTGACTCAGACTTAAAAAGAAATATTTTACTTTTATGCAATAATAAACTGCCAAAAGAATACACACACAGACACACTGCATCAGCCCAATCCTAGTTCCTTCCTGTTAGCTTTTTCTGAGTCTTAGTCTCTGTGTACCATGCAGTGGTGTTGTACGTTTAAATGTTTAACTTCTATAAGCTTTTGTAATTTATGAAATGGGATTTTATATTGTAATCGTTTCATTTCATTGTGGTGGGGTAAAAGAACAATAAAAGTTGTGTTATTTCTGTCTGACGTTTTACTGTAAGCTGCCAGCTGACCACATGGTGGTGCCACATTCCTGAAATCAGAGTCGACATGAAAGGCTGTATGTTCTCTTGTCACATTACACAGCCCAATTACAAATTATTCTTCATTATTAGAAATGCAAACAACAATTTGACTTTCTACTGACGACTGAGGAACGCCAGCAGTTATGTTGCACAGCGCTGACAGGACATGCTGGGTTACTCATCTCTTTGGCCTCACACCAACACTGAACACATCTAAGTGAGGCGGACATAAACAGGTGCAAAACAGGAAGCCACATATTTGGTGCAACATCCGCCAAGACAGCTTCCCCTTTACACACATCCCTAGACATATCTGAACTCAAAACGCCCTCTCATCACACTCCTCAGAAGACGTTTGGTTCCTTTAATGCAAAGAAACACTGACTATTCTTAAACTCAATGGTGTCGGTTGTAGATAATGTTAATGTGTACTTTTGTTTCTATGGGGGAAAACAGCGGTTTCTTGTGCACTTGTACACTTGTATGTCGCTTCTGGGTTTCGAACAACCAGATTGTGACTCATTTCCTAAATAAGAGTAACCAATCAGAGGAACATGTTTGTACATACATGTGGGAAAGTCCTGACAGAATAAAACTGAAAGTCTACGTCCGAGCTAAGATAGCACCTCCGTGAGACTACGTGTGGGCACGTGTGCCTCTTTGAAGTTTTCATTTAATCTATTTTATACTTCTGGGATCATGGAAATCATTAGGAAACATCTTTAGGAATTAGGAGGGTAGATCAGGGATTTCCAGCCCTGGTCCTGAGGGGCCCCCACCCACGTCTTACTTGTTTCCCGACTGCCAACTGTTGGGTTCAGTCAGTCAGAAGCTCTTCATCACAAACAAATTGGCACAAAAAACAAATCGGTGTCTTCCAACTTCTGACTGAGTGAACACACCTGATCCAGGAGCTAAGCGGTGACACCACCTGGGTCGGTGTAGTTAAAAAAGCAGCAGGGCAGGAGTCGCTAAAGGGCATCGTAGGGATCCGCTGGTGTAGGGACATTTCAATTGACTTCATGGTGCCATTTTTGGAGATTTCCCCCACCTTTCTGTGGGTGAGTCGGAGGCTGTGGTCGGACTTTCGGCCATGATTCACATTCGTTGCCACGGTCGATCGGTGCTGCTGCCCAGGTTGCTCAGAGCTTTGCAAAAACGACTAGAAAACGGTTTGTAAATGTTAGTTTTTATCTGTGTATCTGCTCCCAGTACAATTCCTTTTCTACATTTTAATCACTCCCATTTTCAAACAAAACTGAACGATTTAAATCTCTTTATAACTAATCATCAGTGTGAAGGCCCTATAAGCCTTTTCTGGCAGAGGTGAACAGACTTCATAGATCACAAAATGGAACCCCGAAACAGTTAACACCATGTGATGTAACTTCACATTCTCTATACAAAAGTTTACACAAATGCATCTATTAGCTCTTAAGACATTTCATAACTAGACCTGATCCATAAACCTAACCTAAACCAACTCTCAACGTGCTGGTTACAAGCCAGGAGAAGCACACAAACAATCCCTTAACCACTGCCACACCGAATATCACAAATAGTGTTGCTTTGTCTGTTTTATTGCCATAAAAGTGATTCATCCGGGCGGGTTTTTTTTTACACACACACTATATAAACAACACTGACTCCACTTTATGTGCCGTGACAGAACCTGCTCTTCACTCCACTGCTCACGCAACCCTGTAAGATCAGGATTAGGAGAAAGCAGACCGTATGACATCACCCCTAACAAGTACTGTAGGTTGCTGACTTTCGCACACATTCCTTGCAACACTCCTCCCTTTGTTCCTGTGTGCCTTTGTAGTTCTGTTTGTCGGCTTTTCCATTTCTCCCAGTGAACTGTGGTGACATTTAGAGTTTTACAAAAGAGCAGGAATGTTCTCTGTCCGTGTGTTGAGAGATTGACTTGTGCGGAAGCTTGACTCTGGTGAAGCCCTTTGGGTCCTTGGAGCAGTTTCACATAGAGGGAAACTAGGTCAGAAATTTGTAAAAGGCTTCTTTTTTCAGTAATGTTCAGATTAATGTACTTTGAAGGTTTATTTAACTGGGAATGTTAGTTAGGGGGAACTAGAGGGCCGTGGGTTTGAATCCCGGCAGGCTGTGGCCAATCTATGTGGACTCGACCAATGGCAGCTGGGATAGGCTACAGACCCCCTGTGACCCTCAACAGGATAAGCGGTTATAAATTATAGATGAATGCACGTTACTTAAAATATAGAACGGTTCCAACCTCACTGAGACTCGACCGTACGTTTTTCAACTTTCAAGTTTTTGAACATCCATTACTCTTTGCTCTGAGTAAAACAGTGCCTCAAAATCATGTTTTTCATTGTGGTCTGCTTTTTGTCTTCAAGTGCACCATACGTTTTTGTAGATTTAGAGCTCAATGCGCATATTTTTGTTTTTACTTTATTATTTTATTGGATTATGTATACATTAAAACGTGAATCTGAATATTGAACTAATAATAAGTAGTGAAATGTCCAGATGACATGATAAAATCTTCCGATAACTAAACCTGGATGACGAAGAATGTTAAAATGTGAACACATTTGTTCACTGGAGTTTGTCTATGCTTTGCATACTGGTAAGTCATTTAATGTATAAATTTACGCAATATCCTGTAAGAACCAGTATGTAAAACAGGCAAATAAATAGGAAACACGTCAAACTTCCGTAATTGTACTTAGTCACATTCTGCTAATGTAATAAGTCGTAACTTGTAGTAATTGAGCATTGTTTGAATAGTGGAGCAAAAGAAACAGGTTGACATGTCACCATGATGATGGACAAAGATTATGAAATTTCCCTCTTTGCTTCAACCCACAACAATTCATCGAGAATTGCTTCATATTTTATCATCTGGGCTCAAGTGTGTGAGGATAAACACATTAAAAATGACACTACCTGATGAAGTCACTCTCACTTCCTGCTTCATGCACGCCACTGATAAGGGATATATGTTTGTTTTTAGTTTTATTTTATGACATATAACAATAGAAAAAGAAGAGGCATGGGGGCTGTCATGACTTCCTCGTCCATGCAGATAGGATGGATGTTCATTGTTCACTTTGTTATATAAATGGTTTTTGGTTTTGTTTAACTGTAGCTTGTGTCATGTGTGTTATCATATTGGCTGTTGATCATGTGATAGCGTCAACTGTCAGAATGCAAACAGTAGTGGCTTGAGTAGAGGGGAAACGTTTAAAGATGTATTTTTTTGTCAACTGCCATAATGCTGTAATTGGTGAGTTTCCACTGTGATGAAGGACAAAGACACGTGGATGAAGTTACACTTGTTTCAGCCACTGCCTCATTTCACAAACCAAAAGCAGCAAACTTAGTTGTTACTTTACTTCACACACGTCCAACTGTGTGGCCTCAAAGATCAATGAGTGTAGGAGGGATCGCACATGAATTTATGAAATGCAGGAACTGATGACCCCCAGATAAGAGAAGTGAACCTAGGACTCGTATGTAAAATCTGAATCCCCAGCGATCGGGAAAGTCTGAAAGCCATGCTGTCTGCCCTCATTTAAAAATACTGTTGTTATGCCCTTTAACAAAGCACTACCTCTAAATGCTGCTAAATGACCAAGAGTAGATGTGAAACCACGGATGAGCTGTATGCTCTCCAGGTCGTGAAAGGTTAAAGAAAGTAAAGTTTTCGAACACACAACGGTTACAGTACCTCTTTTACTCACAAAGACTAAATCTGACCAAATTGCATCTAAAACAACCACAGCCCGGTAGTGATGGTTAACTGCGTTTTATTAGAAGCCTACTCGTTTGACTTTATCTTAGAGCTGCTGGATGATATGACTGAGTAATGTGAAAACAGCTGTAGTGGAGAAACCACAGAACATTATCACCCAACTCTGCAGTTCCCCACAGCATGATGTGCTTTTGCATATTTGATTTTATTGTTTGTGTAGCAGTAATGTATGACATAACCTGAGATTTATGGGTTAATTTGGATTTTCTGAACTGAGTAGCAATAAAATTTTATAGTATTTTCGTATTAATACTGAAATATTGATACTATGTTATGGTACTATAGAGGACAAGAGAGTAACTTCAGTGTGTTTTAAAAAAAAGGGTAATTAAAGATTATACACAGTTAAATGCGACAAACATTGTGCGATCATTGGCGACGGTGAAGCTCATCATTATGTAAAATCATATTTCGACTCCTCACTGGCTTCTGCAGTGGCTATAAGACCACACTGCATAAATCTGCCAGGTCCCATGGACGCTAACATCGTTCTTTAGCATTGACCCTTTGTGCCTACTGCCTACTTTGGACCTACTGTTACACTGCTGTTCTTGACCTCTGACCTCAGCGGAAAGCAAGTACACGGTGGCTCGGTCTCACGTCCTCATTGTCTAAATGCCACCGCCAGCTGTTACCCCCCGTAATTAATAGGTTGCCTCTCTCTGACCTAGTGACATGTTAAGCCCGCTTGAAATCTCTCTGCAGCCGAACAAAGAGCCGATTGGAGCCACGTCCAGGCCTTAATCGCCATCGCGTTGGCTTAACTTAGGCTACAGGGGCTGGCTCGATAGTTTTCCGGCAACTTCCTGAGCACAGTTGACCAACCGCCATCACTCACACCAACAGCCTGGCAACCTCGCCGAATGAAGCGTCGCCCATAAACACAAAGCTGTCAAGCTGAATAAGTCACCGCAGGCTAATTTGTTTTACAGCCGGAACAAAAAAAGGGACATACTGTAGAGAGGGGACATATTAGAGCCTCACGTGATTTGCTAGGAATTTATCAGTTGATTATTATTAAGCATAGTTAAACATTGTTTTCAACAAGGCATGCCGAGTTTGCTATTAGTAGTTCCTGTTTTTTTTACTGACAGCTACAAACAATTCCCTTTATTCAGAAGAAAGCATAAAATCATCATATTTCTATAACACGTTCTGTGGTTATTTAGAGCTTTGTTGTCTATGATTTTTAAGAAGCTTCTAATGAATTTCTCACGGACACTGGACATAAGTGCATGTTTGAAAAGTGTGAATCACACTGAATATGTAGATTTGTGTGTCATGTCCGTGTGTTCACGTTTAATGCTGTTGGAACTCACCACAGGCCTCCTCCGTCTGCTTTCAAATGTGTGCAACAGGCTAATGCTAGCGAGGCTGTGCTAAGCTCGTTAGCGTCACCGTCGGCCATTGTTTCTACACGCTACTCACCACGGCTGAGATCTGGGGACTCACTACTAAACAAAATCCATCAAGGCACGACGAGCCGTGCGAGCGGGCGAACCACTCACCACTTCGTGTGGAGGTAAAGCTGACAGCTGGCACACCACAAACATGGGTTTCTGAACAGAAAGGCTGAGAGCCGAGGCAGGAAGTCAGACAGAAACTGTTGTATTTATAGGATGGGGTCAGGTTTGCTTCTCACTTAAATGTTTGACTAACAAACGTTTTATTTCAATGGAGGCCTTGTTTATGAAATTATTTCAAATGTGCTAATTTTTGTCGATCATTATTGGCAATTTACACTTTTAAGAAAAGTGTCAAGATGACAGGAACCTGAAAGAAAAATACAAATAATCTTCACTGATAAGCACTCGCACTCTTCTTATGGTTGATTTAACATAGTGGTCACTGTTTATAATCACCAATACAGCAGAACAATCTCAAAAAACTATACTACAGTCTGTTTACATTTGTGCATATATTTGTATACAGGGATTTGTATGTTAAGTTGTGCTGCTCCCTTTTATATTAAGTCTATGCAAGCCCTCAATTTCGGCAGAAATATAGGGAAAATAATCTAAAGTACAGGCATAAATTAGAAATGGTGTGAAAGCCCCATGTCAGCACTTTGAAAAGTTTTTCTCAGTTCGTTTTATAGGGTATTTAGAAAGAAAATACAGTAAAGTGAAGTTACTCCAAAAAAAAAAGTACAGGGGTATAGTGACTTTTTCTTTTCAAGTTTTTAGTTTTACTTTAAATCCATCATCTCGTGACATGAAAACTAAAAGCGAAAGCCTGAAGAAGTTCCCCCATCCCTTCGTCCTTTTCAATAACTTTACTCTGTTGTAATATGTTGAACGTCGGTGGATTTACAGCTCAGTTTATTCCCAATGAGCAGAAGCACTCGTCTTATTTGCCACCTGTCTACCGCAAATGTCCACTTGTTCTTTCCAATGTGTCCGGGTTCCATGAGGTCAGAAAAGAGCATATTTAGTATAGTGTTAACTATTCTTGTCGTAAATACAAACTTGTTCTCATTCACAAATATCAACATTTAAAAACACACAAATGTACATATTCTGCACGGTAACTTCCTAACCTCCTCTTACCTTTATTTTACTTATCTTGACGGTGTTTCTCTAACCAAACACAAAAAAAACGTCCTATTGCTTATTTAAATACATTTTACTAACCCTTATTAAAAAAAGCTTGTTTTTTCTCATTCTTTTAGTACGTACGTACACATATTACGTAAATAAACTTACTTTGGGATTATGGCTAACAAGTAAAATCCTAGTCATAAACATATTGATTTGTTACATAATCTGTTGCTTTCATGTGATCATGACAGATACAGTCAGGAAGTGAGAGGAGGTATAGACTCCGTCGAATGGTACAGTAGGTGAAGCGTAATTTCTTGGTGATGGTGTAGGTTTGTAGGCCACCAGGCCACCAGACTATACAGTCTGGTAGTAGAGGAAGCCACCTTGCATTTGTGGTTAAACCTCATTCTGGCCCAGTTTATTCCCTTACAGCTCCCTCTTAGCCCACACACGGCAAACAGAGAAGGGGAATGATGAGAAGGAAACCAAAAACCCTATGATGTGGATTGTTGTTTCTTCAAAATCCAGCACCAGCGATTGTGTCACCAGACAAATTTAAAAAATAAAGCTCAGCGCTTGGAAACAGTATCTTGTTCACCAACAGCTTCCTTCCTTCCTGCTTTCCTTCCTGCACAAGGTGACCACTGACGGCATTGCAGCTCAGCTGCACTGCGTGATTAACACACAATCCTGGGATTTCATGATGCAATTGGTGATCAAAATGAGCAAAGAACAATGGCTTTTCTTTTTTTTTTTACAGCTCCTAATATCATAGGAGTAGTTACGCATGGGGTATGTGTCACCACATGATTAAGAGTGGACTGTTACACATTCACGCAGCCTGAGAAGAGAAAAGGCCACATAGACACGAAGGCTTAGACCGAGGAGATTAAGTTTGCAGTGTGATATTTGCCTGTTCCATAAAAGGCTGCATTTGTCTATTGGAAGAATCTAGTGGGAGTTTGTGAGTTACATATTACGAATGACCTCTGACTGGGCGACTGTGTTTTGTTAAGGTTAAAAATTACTGGTCTGCCACCATCCACCGCCTCATTTAATAACGTTTGTGCTAAGTTACGCCAGATCATACAAATCACATTGTTTGCCACTTTTAATTTTAGTTTATTTCACCATCTAAACGGTGAGAAATACTATAACTTTTAAAAACATTCTTGTTATTTGTTTGCATCAAGAGTTATTTATTTTTTCCCAGTTTTAGGGAAGGTTTTCCCCTTGTTCCTTTGGGAAAACGCCAGATTTTCCATCGCATTTGTTGTATCCTTTACTGTGTCCATCTCTTACAGATCAGGACATTCCTATTTTTACCAATTTGCAGTTACAGATCAGTTCTTAATGTGGCTCCTCTTATAACCAGTCATCTTGCTCCTTTGGAGAATTCAAGATGTGACACTGTCGCTATAATGAAGTAACGTTCTCAGTTTATTCATGCTGAAACCACTTGTCCACTAGCTTGACGTTAGTTTTTGACTTTTTTAAAATGATGATTCATATTATAACCTGTGATTTTCAAGTACTTTTGCTCAGTGTCCACAGATGAATTTTAGCTCAAGTCTAGGACTGTCAATTGTCCGTATCAAATAAACTTAAGCACATAAATAAATAAATAGTCAAACATATAGTGTTTTCTCCCAAAACATCAGTTCCAGAAATGTGGGAAACATTAGCATTTATGTGACCACACACTGCTTTGGGATACAGAGTTGTTTGTTTATGATGTGAAATGTGATGATGCTGCTCCTCTGATATTTAATTTCAAATTCCCATTTTACTGTGACATTTAGAAAGCCACTGTCTTTCTGTAGCCACTACGAGCGCTTCCTGTACAGTGCCAGCACACCGGATGCGATTCTTATGAATAATCGAGAGTTGGTGGGTGAGAAACAAGAGGAACTGTAATGAGGGAATGTGTGCATTTGTTTGCGTGTGCGTATGTGTCATATGGGTGCATAGGATGATGGTGATGATGATATCATCCTGCTGTACCTTGCGGTCGGCTTGCATTTGCATATTGGAATGTAACAGTCATGGCCGTACACAAAGGCTTGATTTCGCTGCTTATTTCAAACACAGCGACACACAAACCTCCAGTTTTCAGCGTCAGTGAACTGGGGATCTGACAGGTTTCGAGATACACAAATAACACAATTCAATAAAAAGCAAAGTACACTGCAGGGCCAAAGGGGCAGCTGACCAGAGTCGAGGATATTTAGTGATGAATGACTAATAAATGAATAGCTTGGGCTAAGGAATGACGTGCTTCTCCCTCTCCGTCTCCCTCTCTCTGTCCCTGTCCTCAGGTGTCCCCGGCTTTGGAGCTGTGTGTCTTCTAGTGCTCAGCTACTGGTCCTACCAACCTTCCCAATGTTTTCTTGTTGCTTTTGTTGCTCTTTTCATTTCTCTTTCCACTTTCCACTCACCAAATTTGCTCAAGGCAGACGGCCGCCCACCCTGAGCCTGGTTCTGCTGGAGGTTTCTTCCGTTAAAGGGAGTTTTTCCTCTCCACTGTTGCCTATAGCTGCTCAAGGGGGATTTGTTGGGTTTCTCTAAATGTCTGTATAGTCTTGACATTTATCTTATGTAAAGTGCCTCGGGATGACTTTTGGTGCTGATGTAAATTGGTGCTATGTAAATAAAGTTGAATTGAATTGAATGGAATGCATTGCTGAATGGGCCTTGACTATCAAATGACCACAGCAAGAGAAAAATAAAACAGTATAAAACAAAAAAGACACAAAGGAAACCAAATATGATCACAAAGAACTGCGTTAAAAAACCCACAGACAACAAAAACAACAACAAAAAGACTCAAAATGACCACGAACCCATTAAACGACTTCAAAATTAGGATTTGTTGTTTTGGATGTATGTTAATATGTTTTTGAATGTAGTATTTGTAGATGGGGGTATTGGGGGTAAGCTACCTCATTACAGACAGACATGAAACACATATTAGATAAGCAAAAGAGCTACAAAGATGCAAAAAACACTGAAAGTATTACAAAGAAACAAAAACAATGCGAGACAGAAAACAATAGGGCCATAAGTAAATGGAAAGCAGCTCACAAAGAAACAAAACGGCAAAAACAAACAAAAAATATGAAGAGGAACAAAACAAAAAAAGGAAAATTACCACAAATAGTCAAAATTAACCACAGAGACAAAAAGCAAACAGACAGAAGGACAGTGAAACTGTTCCTACATGAAACAGAAAAGACAAAAAATTACAAGAAAGTTTGAAAAAGTTACAAGACAGTTGAAAAAAGGCATAATTCTTTCAACGTTTATTGTGTTCATTAGAGAAACTGAACATAATGTAATCTGTCATAACTTCCAGTTTATTACCGCCAAACGCCAGGGCTTTAAACATGAATACAAACGTTTTTGTAGTAATTTCACCGTGAAAACCCCCCATTCAATAGCTTTAATGCTCCGATGGTGCACTGAGCAAACATTTATTCAGTCAAACCCAAAGCAAACGACAAAAGAAAGGGATTTACAGACGCCCCAATTCAGCGCCACTGGAAAAAAGAAGTTCGGACATGTGGCTGTAAAGCCCACAATCTTGCTCGTCCCGCCTGAAAGACAATAAGTCAGGTGAGAAAGTGACATGGGGAAACTGAGGCAGAAGCAGCCGGCCAATAAGGAGAAGAGTAGAAACCTGTTTGTGGAGTGGTTCTGAAACAGAAAGGCGAGTGTTGCCAAGTTTTGCTTTAGCGCTGTTTTCTCTTTTTGGGACTGACACAAATCGTGTTTTATGTAAATACAGTGTGTCATAAGGAAACACAAAAGTCAGTATTGGATTAAAAGATTAGCAAACTACACTGATTGAGAAATGTTTTAGCCGAGTGCTTGATCATTTATTGATATTCCTATAACTCATGTCTTAGGCTGTTTTTGCAGTTTGTTGCTTTACCTCCGCCCGTGAGCACATGACGACGGATAGGATAAGTGCAAAACATCAGACAATGGTGTAACCATATCAGAGATCTGATAAAGGTCCAAAGTGTTGTAAGCGTGGGAGTTTTTTCATAGTATTTCAAGCGTAATACATGCTGGTATATAGATAAAATATGCGAGAAGTTATATTTATAGATGAATGGTGTAGTGATAAACACTCTAAAAGATCCTCATAATCTGTGTACAGCAAGCTGTAGCGTAAGCATTCATTAAATGATATACACTGTTTATAGATTGCCACATTTTTTTAACCATCGGCTCAGATCTGACCTCAAATACTTGGTGAGCTGTGCGTTTGAGCATTAACCTCGGCACCACTTTTGCTCTGGTGTTCACACACAAACGCGTATGTGTGAATTTGTGCGCGTGTAAGGCTGCATACATCTGCTGCGTTTGTCTAGGTGAATGTGTGTCACAACTTAACACTTGGTGATTTTTCAAACCATAGACGCAACCAACCACTTTCCCATCCTAAAACCCCAAATCCCGCCAGGTTCCACGCTCGACTAAAACTCCACTTAAAGTTCTGTGACTTCTCTTTCCCTCCTGGCTGCGGCTCTTTTCTCTCCGTGGCCCAGGCCGCTCTGCCGCTGCCTCTTGCACTGTCTCCACTTACAGAGTGACATCACTGGAGTTTCCCTTTTGCAGAAGCAGCCACCACTGCATAAATACTACAAGGTCTCAGACAGAAGTTCATTCTAACACAATACCAACACAAAGAGAAGGATCTCTAGAAAGCACTGGGAGCATCTGAAGGCGCAGACACAGCAGCCGTAATTTGCAAGAGCTTAGCGTGTCGATTTCTCTGTACTCAGCGCTGTGCACAGAATGGTGGCGTACACGACTGCACTGGGTGACTTGGAGATGGGTCTTGAGGAGAAGACAGTGGTTCTGGTAGAAAAGAAGTCATCTCTATCGTGGATCTGGAAAGTGTCCGTGGCCTTTCTCATCGCGGCCCTTTGTTTAGGAGGCGTCCTATTGTTTGCTTGGTACTGGAATGGAAAGCTGGAAATGAAGGTAAGGAATGGCTCTGCCGTCTTCTATTTGCTCAGATGTATTTTTTTTTATATCCCTGTTTCTGTTGTCTCTAATCAAGCTGTTCTTGATTACACACAGATCTTGACACAGACTGAACCAGGCACAGCAGAGTCTCACAATGAAAAGGACCCAACTGAGAAAACAGGTGATGATAAAACCCGGTTGCCGATTTATTTGATTTTTGGTAATTAGGGGTTTTGTTGTCGTTGTGGACTTTTTGAGACATACTCACATTTGTCCTCGTCTTCTCAGATACCCACTACCCCCTGAAGCAAATCAGCAACAGATCCAAGGCAGCCATCCATTTAGAAGGTGAGTCAAAAGCTACCTTGATTTTAATTCTCGGCAAACAGTGGGCTCGAGATTTTGCTTTTGAAAGAGATTATTTCAGATTATTTCTGTCACTTTGTAGATTCACTGCAGCAGTATGTTGCTGCACAAGCTATGTGTTTAATATTTATTCACTTTCTGTCTTGCACACCTGCTAATTATAGTCTTCTGCCTCACCACCATGCGGAAAAGAGAACTGAGATGTGTGCCAAAGGCCTCACACCACTTCTTCATTTTGTTTCCAGGTAGCTACGACGAAACGGACCTGCTGTGGAAAAACGGCCAAGGTCAGGCCTTCGCTCAGGGCGGCTTCAAGCTGGTGAACAACAGGATCACTATCCCACACACGGGCCTCTTCTTCGTCTACAGCCAGGCCTCGTTCAGGGTGTCCTGCAGCGATGGCGACGAGGAAGAAGCGGGGACCCTGTCCAAGCCTCTCAGCCACAGGATCTGGCGCAAATCCGACTCAATAGGCAACCACGTGTCTCTGATGGGCGCAGTTAGAACCGTGTGCCAAAACCCGCCTCAGGAGGACAGCAACAGGGACGGACGGGGATGGTACAATGCCATTTACCTGGGTGCAGTGTTCAAGCTGAATAGAGGAGACGTACTGTGGACAGAAACAAACCAGCTGTCTCAGCTGGAGACAGACGAAGGCCAGACCTTCTTTGGTGTGTTTGCACTTTAAAAAGACTCTTTACTGTGATACAAATAGGGAAGACACAGATCTCCACCCTATGTCATTCTTGTTGTTACATCATGCATTTTCTTTACTGCATTATTATTCATCTCCGTGGTGATGTAGAAACGTTTAAATCTCAATGGAGATAACGCTTACAGCCAAACAGGCTGTGCTGATTTTTTTGAATCTTACAAACTGTAACAGTTTGCAACATTATTTGTACTTTAGGCACTTTGTGTACATTATTTATGCTGACCTAGGATTGTAGTAGGCTGGCTGAATCAGGTGACGACAGCTCCCCCCAGCAGAGTTTAGGTTCAAGGATTACAGCATGTACAGAACTATGATTAGATTCTATGACAATCCGTATTTATTTGTATTTATTTATATTTAAATGAATGGAATTGTGCGTTAAATGTTATATTTATACACTTTTAGTTCTTAATAAAATGCAAAACATAGAAACTTCTGATTGTGCTTCAGTGTGAACTCACAGCTGAGTTGGCAAACAGCTCTAGGGCAGTAGCTCACACACACACACACACACACACACACACACACACACACAAACACACACACACACACACAGTACGTTGGGCTCACTTCATTATTTGGCAAAAGCTGCTCTGACATTCCTCCGCAGCCAGCAAATACTTCCTCTGTTAGATCAGACAAGACGAGGGGAATTTCCTACTTTTTTCGAGTCTTGCTCAGTGCTGTGTCAGGTGGAGGCCCACAAAAGCCTCAACCCAGAGTGGGTTTTCCCCAGTGACACCCTCCCACCCACCCACCCACCCGCACAAACACAAACACTTCTCCTCTCCCACACACAAACACACCCTACAGCCTCCTCCACTCCAACAACCCCTTTCCCTCTATTACCACATACTTCGGCTTCAGTCAGCTGGAAACAGACATGACTTGAGGGAGAGTGTGTGTGTGTGTGACTGTGTACTGTGCGTGAGTACGTGTGCGTGCCGTGGGATCACGGGGTTTCAGCACAGCTGGTTTTGTCATCATCATCATCATAATCTAAAAACACATTATCCAAACATCCAATGGTCTTGGGAGCCATCCATCTACTTTTGTACTTTATGTTTAATTTATTAACAAACATCCACTTATTGTCTCGGTTGATGAGGTTCCCACTGGCCTGTGCAGCTGGTCTTTGTGTTGAAAACCACCTCCCACTTTCATTCAATGAGCTCCTTTTCCAGAGTTTATTTGCTCTTTAACTCCCATGGGCCAATCTGGAAGGTATTATCAAGTTTCACTAGGAAATAAACCCAAGTCAGGAGAGCTAAAGGTCAGCATGAGTCAGAAAGGTAACAAATGACTGGTGACATCTAGTGGGCGGTGTTTGTAAGAAGGTTTGTGTTTCTAAAAATGCAGAATTAACGCTGAAAAATTGCCTAAGATCTATTGGTACATCAAAGATTTTCAGTTAAAGTTCCGAACACGTGACTTGGAAAGTAACTCGAATGTTTTGTTCCATTATTTCCACCAAAGGTATCACCGAAATGCAGAAAATACCCAGTGAAAAAACAATTATTTTATTGATGGTACCCATATACTTGCATACACATACTCTGAAATATATTAACATTTAAGATCTTAAGTTATAGTGAATACAAATATCCCCAAATCCATGTAATGTATATAATATTATAGATAATAGAACATTTCCTAAATTGTTTCTGCATTCATATGTTACACTATCTGATCCAGGTACAGCAGAGTTAATAAATATGGCCTATTTCATTCATTTATGACTGTCCTTGTCCATACCCTGAGCTAAAATGTACTAGAATACCAGCAACGTAAAGTGGAATAACCATAGTTTGTTCAGTTTAAAGTGCACACTGAAATATACATATTTAAAAGTATCCGATAACGTATTTTTGAACCTGCCAATAAAGCTGTTCAGGTGTCATTGCTTTACAAAACCGGAAATAGCTCGTGAATGAAATAGTACATCCAGATTAACTGCTGAATAAATACAGTATGTCACATTACTTATATCCTTCTCTGATACATTTACAACTGTTATTCAAAGGCAAAATGAGAAAGAAAACTACACACACAAAGAAAAAAAAAAGAGCATCCACCCAGATTGTCTGCTATGGGAAACATAAATAAAAAAAACATTCTTTCAAAATAAAAAGGCTCACAAGAGATGACATAAAAGATTCATATGTATAAAACCTTGAGTGTTTCTCTCATTATCTACAGAAAGAACCGTCGTCGAAACCCCACATTTCATCTCTCCGGTGCAAGTACAAATTGGCTTTTATTTTCAGGAGGCAAAATATTCTCATGGCAAATTGAAATTTTACCCATCGGGATTCTGGTCTCTCTATTCCTCACTGTGCACAAGACTCAGCTGTGGCGTCTACAGCGGCGACATCTGCAAGATACATCAGATGTAGGATGAGAGATTTACTTCATGACTAATACTATATTGCTGAGAAGATAGAAGACAAATCTCCAAAAATACACTGTAAAACATTATTTGAAATGGCAAAACTATTACATTGTTCCTGTACATCAGCAAGCTCGGATCCTTTTCACAAGTAAAATTGGTTTAATATTCATACATAAACCACAGACTGGATTTTTTTTTTAAGATGCAGCGCTGTACTTGAATACACAGTCCTGACAAGAAACATCCATACATGCCAAGCTCCTGGGCCTTTCCAATTTATGGCTATTTAATAATGCACATTATCACTTCTCAGTGAAACCAGTTTTCTACATAGTCAAGCTCTTCGAAGAAAATACTGGAGAAAAGAAAAACTGTACATTGCTTTGTCCCTTTCTAAATGTCAGTTTTCACAACTGTCCTGAAAATGAAACAAACATTTTAAACACCGACTCCGTGACAAAACAGATCAGATACTACAGAACAATAGAAACCACTGCTGCGTGTGCTTTTCTAGTCAACAAACGCGAGAGACAAAAGGTGGAGACGATATAGCAAAGACACAAACACAAACGCGTCCTTCTCGGATCCGCGACGCGGCCTCTCCCCAACGGAACGAGATAACAGATGAGGGAGAAGAATGATCAAGAGATCCCTCGGTCCACTTGACCTTTTTACAAAAAAAAAAAAAAAAAAAAAAAAAAAAAAGACCTCGAGTGCTGCTAGTCTGAGATGTGCTTGTCGCCGTGGCGGCCAGACACAAGTGCTGAGTGATACCTGCTCTCTGAAGCTGCCAAGTGTAAAGCACTCGTGTGTACTTATTTGTGCTTCCACGCCGTGTTTTCAAACAGTGTCACTACACCCGCTGTGCTCGTCGCTCGAACAAGTGAAAGTCACAGTGTCTCGTTGTGTTCTGTGTCCCCCCCATGCGCGCTGTGCCACTGTCTCCCACCCCGCCTCGCCTATTTATACAGCAGCGGGATCTGGCTGTTGTGACAGTGGTTGCGGCTCATCTTGCTGTCCGCCGGGTAGAGGTTGGAGGAGTTGGAGAACGAGGGTGGGAGGGAGTGATTGTCTGTGGTGGGGTTGGGGTAGCCGGGAGGGGGAAGCAGAGACTTGGGATCCGGCTGGGATGAGGGCGGCGGTGCGTTGTGGTTCTGGTTCTGGCCCGTGGAGGGCCGGCGGCGGTTGCGTATTGCCTGTCGCTCAGCCAGCTGGTTGCGGAGCGCAGACACCCGCTCTTCTTTCTACAAACACAAGGAGAGGAGCTGTCAGGGAGTGAACGTGAGGGCAACGCTGCACGTCAGCTCCCCGATGGGCATTTACGATCAAATCCACAATCAAAGAGTCCAAGTATTTCAACTGAATAAATTATTATATATTATATATAATAAGATGCTTGCATTTGATCTACATTTTAACGCAGACAGATTTCCAGTGGTGGAAAGTAAAGTACAAGTACTTTGTTACAAAAGTAAAAGTAAAAGAAAAAACAAAAGCACATTTTTCACGTGTCTGTACTTTACCCAAGTAGAATTAATTACGGCTACTTTGACTTTTACCCCACTGTTAAATTTATTTCACATTTTACTTTCTAATCAAAGTCGTGCTACAATCACACAGCTTCAGACGTCAAATACATGGTCTTATTTCAAAGACATATTGGACATATGAGCAGCACTCAAACTGAGCTGGTGTGGAGTAATTTTACTCTTTGGCTTCCTGAACTTGAACTTGGCGTTGCCCGCCTCTTCTTCTCACTCGATATGAGCTGTTTAGAAATAAAACTAAACAAAGCACAATCATTTATGTCTATTAGCATTAATTAATGTCCCCAAACATGAAGCAGCACTGGTCCACAGAAAAGAACTTTTGATATTTAGGTAGTAGGTAGTGTAGTCACCTACTTTTACTTGGGTAGAAATTTCTTGGGGTACTTATACTTTTACTAGAGTCCATTATTGTTTGTTGTTCTGTATTTTGAATACTTCATCCACCACTGCAGATCTCTCATGCACATCTTATAGATACGGGTGTTAGACTTTCCCTTTTCTGGCGGCTTAACTTATTCTACCCTAACACTGTAAGAATTTAGCTCTGCGTTCCTAATACTCCTGTTTAGTTTCTAACACAGCAGAATTTAGTTGCAGACAAACAAACGTTTTTGTCAAAAACTCGAATCCCTCCTGTGAACATCCATAAGTGGATCCAGCTGTAACAACATCGAGTGTCAGGATATTGCTATGATTCCATGACACATTAATTAGCATTCCCTCTTCAGCAGCTTCACCTTTAAACTTGGCTTTGTATAGTCTGGATGAAGTCCACAGAATTCTATTATTGCCTTTTCATATTAAACTACACACCCTGCATTATATATGCTTTCGATTATGAAAATGATTATCCCTGTGCTCTCCTGAAACTACCACATGCCAATCATTTTCCCAATTTCCTCTTTAATGCAAAAACAAACTTGTACATAACTGTCAGCATGAATAAACCCATATATATTTAGCCATTTATTTAATCTGTAGTAATAAATACATACATACAGAGTCAACTTTTCTGGTGTATATTTTGTAGTTATGATTTAAACAAAACTGTTGAATATTCTCTTCTTTCCAGCTTCTTTAATGTAATATGAGCATTTTTCCTATCATTAAAAAAACTGTTCCCGCCCTGATTACATAATTGAAATTGAACAGTTTGATGATTAACATACACCTATGTCTCCGTCTGTGTGTCAAAGTGTTAACGTTCTCACGTAGCACACGTCAAACGGCACATTCGCTTTTAACAGAATGTACAGTATAGCTGCACAGAAACACTTTTCCATCCATCCATCTGCTGCAGGATGAACAAATCTGTGGACAATCTGCGTCATTGCTACACAAATTTGCGGCTTCTGCATTTACTGTGTTACCTCCTGGATGATCTTTTGCAGCTCCCTGTTCTCCCTCTCCAGCTGCCTGGACTTCTCCTCGTCGTTGTTGTTGGTGGACGAGCCGGTCTTCAGCGTGTCCTGCTGTTCCGACTGCCACTCGCCGCGGGTGATGAGACGCCGCATCTGGACACGCCGCAAGAACAGGTAGTCAATAAAAAAAAAGAAGCAGAAAATCAGGCCTGAGAGTGCACTGAGCCGAATGAATAATGCATCTGTCGAGACCACCTCAGGAGAACACATTTTTAATATCTGCAGCCCTATTTTGCCAAATGCCTCACATTTTGTCTGAGAGCTTAGAGAGGTTTCCATCACTGAGGTTAATCTAAAGTGTTGAAGCTTTAACCTCTTTGTATTTTTGATGACATATTTGGTGCTCAGCGCTCTCTGCTGCGCTGTCCCTGTGCTGCGCTCTGCGAAACAGCCCGACAATAAAACTGTGGTGACAATATTGTGGCGTTTTTGACGTGGAAATGGAGTTTATGAAGTTTGAGTTTCTGTAGGTGGCACTCTTTCCTCTGCCTGCACAGTGCAGCAGTGCTCAGCTGCACCAGCCTGTAGTTCTTCTGTTTATTCCAGACAGAATAAACTGCTGCCAGACATGTAAAATATCTCACTCTGTTTGTGTCAGACTGTTTTTAACAGAACATGTTTGCAGTTTACACATCACCTTAATGGACATATTTTAAATGACACCATTTATGTAGCTTTTTTTTTTTCAGCCAGTCCAATATTTCATTGCACAGACTAAACAATAGTTTAGTCAATTTCACGCACCATGCGGCAGAGGGTGGACCCTCCTGTTAAAGACACCGAGACTAACGTGTTTGACTTTTGCTTTTATCTCTACTCCAGTGTGTGTAGTAGCTCCTAAAGGTGTGCGGCAGGAGTCAGAGCACCTTGGGTACAAACAGCACAACGAGCGTGATGTAGGCAGAGAAGACGATTGCCAGAGCAGCAAAGGCAAAGGAGGCGTCCTGCTGCGAAGACAGGATCATAGTCACCGGAGCCGTTATCAGGCACAAAACCTGCAAGAAGAGACAGACGCAGCAGAAGCAAAAAACAGAAGGATAGAGAGGTCGGGACAAAGGAGGAGTGAAGAGGAAGCAGTCGACAGGAGGTGTTAGAGGAGAGGAGGTGGAGAATAAAGTCAAGTGAAAGAGCGAGAGAATGAGAGGGGAGGAAAAAAAAAAAAAAAATCACATCCATAAAAGCATTAGGCATCTGTTTATCATTCCGAGGAGGGCTCCCATGTGAAAACAGCATTAAAAAGTCATGACTGAAGTGGCAACAGCGCATAGACAATCACCACATTGTCATCTCATCAGGGCCTGAAGCTCACAGCTTAGCAAAGAGGAAGGAGGTCCCTTTACAGACACCATTAACTATTGACATCATCATCAAACCGAAATGTGTATATCAGAACATAAAATAATATCATTAGGCGTTGTCCCGCAATATGGACCCGTGTGATGAAACGAGCACGCAAGCTGCATTTAACGCTCTCATAAATAACCATGAATGATAGATCAATGACAATTCGCCTTCTTGACGAGAGAGGCGAGATCAATGCACTTATTAATTACACATTCACAAAGTATAAGACGATAAAGTGCTCGGATGGCGTGTCTCTCATTTATTAATTGGAACGCGAGCAGACATTCGGTAAAAAGGCAGCTGGAAAGTGAAGCAAAAAGAAATATGTTTGACCGCTTTTTATCAAAACAGAAAAACGCGTCTGGCAGTTAAAGTGACAGAAACCACTTTCTCAACACACATTTAGCATCATTTTCAAAGTTACCCCATGTCAAGAGTGTCAGGAAATGGCAGCGAGTATTTGTCTAAAGTGGCTAAAGTGAGCATAATGGCAGCTATTTCAGTGTAAAGTGCATCCCAGGTGCCTCGGTTTAAGATGATTCACTTGCTATTAACAGCCGGTGAAAAATGCTTATGACTGACAGCCGCGTTTACCACTGTACTTTAGTGCCCGAATGGGTACAATTTTAATCTATTCCTGCCACAGGGCAAAGGAATGGCTCACGCAAAGCACTATGTATGTGATATACGCCATCCACACACGTAGATCTGTAGAACCCACACGGTGTCACACATGCAGTGCACGCTCAGCACTAAAGCTGGAGTGTAAAGCACTCAGCCGCAAAATGAAAGAGGTCGCATGACATTCCAAAACAATAAAAGTTTCTGATGCATCCGTTCGTGTTTTATTGATGTTATTTAACATTTATTTCACCAGGAAGTCTCACATACAACAAGTTTTCATTTTAGGAGGCAGACCTGGGATTATCGCTGTTAGTATCACTGCACCACAGGCGCCACAAGCATCAAAATTTATGATTCATATAAGACAGCAGCTTGTGGTGAGAGTGTTTTGATTTAGACAGAAATGCATTCAGGGATCTGCATTTTAGAGAGTAAAATCCTCAAGACACACTCGTGGAAAAGCTTGAATAATTTATATCTAAAGCCTGTTCCTGTGTCTCACACCGCTTCAAACCAATCATTACACCAGCGTGCACTTTCCAGGATTTTATAATAAATCATCAATCAGCGATGTTCAGCACATCCCAAAGGTTGTTTTTAAAGGGAGAGAGCTGTCGTTATATTGTTGTGCCCACAATGAAGGTGTTTTTTTGATGCAGATCTCTGAGACTAAAGCCCAATTAACTAAAAAACCAAAAAAAAAAAGCATGAATGGAAAAATACACTGTACTGTGGCTGTGGTACTTCAATGTACGACGGCAGGCTGCTCCTCAAATACGAAAGTAGACAATGAAGAGTTTAAGAAAGAAGTGCATTACTGTGAACTCCATTAACATAAAAGACATAAAGGACATGAAGGAACTCGAACGAGTTGCCCGTTGAGAATGAGGCTTTTAAGCCCTTTCATCAAAAATGTCATGTAACTCTGGTCACTTGCCCATTTTGTAGTAAAAATGAGCATAAAGTGGCTTCAGGAAGCCAGAAATCTCTGCGCCAGGCAAAGTAATCACGGAGGCACTGGCAGTGATAAACCTCCCACAGATATACTACGGCCATTTTGTGAAATGAAGCAATAAAGTCTTACTTATTGCCACTTTAATGTTAGTCAGCGTGCTGCAGAATGCACTTTGCAGACAAAGAAAAGCAGCAAAAAATAGACAGTGCGTGTGTTTTTTTTCCCACTTACAGCAACATTGTAAATAGCCATCCCCACGGCACGATGGTCATTGATTTTTTCCGTGGAGACAGACTTGGTCTCATAAGCCAGAAATATGCCCAGCAGCAGCAGCAGACCCTTGTAGCCGTAAACCACACCTACGGCGAGAGAGACAACGGTGAGAGAGCGAAGATAAATGTTTCATCAATTACAAAACGAAAATGAATGATGAATGAATAATAAATTATAAATGTAACTTTTATTGCAGTAACTCAATAAGTTTCAGATTTTCATTCACAATATAGCGTCTAGTTGTGCGACTTCATACTTTGTTTTACTTTGACTCCCAAAACACAACGATTAACAGTTGATGGCGATTAATATAATACAAAATACGCTAAACTTTATTGATCCCCTGGGTGAAACCCACAAACTAACCTGCAAAATGTAATACAAATTATGATTAATTAGACTCATACATATGACCATTTAAACCGTGTATAAGGTCATCAAAATAGAGCAAGCGCCATGACAGCGCACATTACAGTAATAAACAGTTCAACGTTTTGCCAAATATGTATGTGTATATTAGTAGATGTGAAATGAGACATTGTGCATAAATAGCACCTTTACTTGCAACATTTCAAGCATTTTATGAGCTAATACGCTTGTAATTTTAGTTAAGGAGCATTTTGATTGTAAGGGAGCATTTCAGGGACTATTTCTAGGCTGATTTTACCTCTTCTCAGAAAATGATACGAGTCCTTCTTTCAGCTCTGCAATTTGGTTTTTCAAATTGACAAAAGCTTCATCTGGGTAGAGCTGAAGTGATTTCTTCATCACTTTGGCTGGCGGACAAATTCATAGAGAAAAGTCTGTGTGTCAAATTGAAGTTTGAAACACTTGGGCAATTACCAGGCAGTGTTGAATCACATTAAGGGAATTGCAGGCTCTTGTGTTGTTGGAGAAAACCAAAGACTAAAAGTCAGAATAACTCAGCCTTAGCTGCTTAAATTTAGACGTTTACTGTTTTTTTAGCCACGCTGCACAGCCGGTGGGCCGGTCCAACGCGTTGGCTAAGGCTGAAATCTCTCAGCATCATCTGTCATTTGTAAAGATTCGTGGCTCCTGCACGATTGGCTGCGTTCTCCTGCAGCACCACCTGCAGGCCGAAATGTGCGGCGCTGAGTGGGACCAAACCGTGCAGCACGACAACGCCAACGATGTCGATGCAACGGACGCTAAAGAGCAAAACAGTCGAATCTGTCGCGAGCCAGACAGACTGACAGAGAATAGAGCACGTAACAATGAAAGCTAAGGAAGCAGCGAAGAGAAGCGAAACTGTGACTGAGCAAGTTAGACACTTCTGCAGACTGTCCATTGTTTCTTTATGCCGCCTGATATTAAAGCACCATCTTTTCTTCTCTGAGAAAGGAAATGCTATGGGGCAATGGCCCAGTTTGTGACCCACATTATTTGAATTTCAGCACCATTATACTTTCATAAGGAGTGCCACGCAAAGAAAGACAGCAGAGAGACAGACAGTGAGAGGGACTGCGTGGGATGAAAAAAAAAGTGAAGCAAAGAGGGAGAAAAGCGAGAGAAGAGGGGAAAAAAAGGGAATCAAACGTAACAGGGCGGCGGGGGCTGTGATACGAGACATGTTTAATTCAGAGTGAATGGCAGTGACGTGTGTGTGTGTGTGTGTGTGTGTGTGTGTGTGTGGGTGCACACATATGTGTCTGCATATGTCCAAGTGTGTGACAAAGATATTCAAAACCAGAGCAGAGCGAAGAGTGATGAAGAGACAGACTGAGATGTGAAGGCGGGAGGACAGATACCAAGCCACGTGTTCATCTTCTCCGAGTTGCAGTGCTCCAACAAGGGCTGAATCAGGACATCCAAATCTTCTTTGGGGGCCTCCTTAGTGAACTTCTACTCACATGGCAGATGAAGGAACAGGAAATGGGAAAGGAGGATAAAAGAGAGACAGAGAAAGAGAGAAGGAGGTGATAATAAAAAAACGATGAGACAGCACCACACTGTTCACATTTGTTCTGCCTTATTATCAGCTTGTCACTCATCTGTGAAGCACTTTGCATGAACCTGAACAAAAGGCGCCATACAAATAAAGTTTGACTGATTGAAAAATGTGCAGTCAGCATAAACCCAAAAAACTCTGGCAGACTCTTAGGGGTTAATTCCAGCGGATGATTATCTCTGGTAAATATGCAAGTTTTTCCTGCAAGTCGGACACAGATGACTTCATTTATATTTAGCATCCAATAAATTCTAAATGGCTTTTTTAAAAATCACATATTGGGTTTGACTGTAGTTAAAGTCGCTGCTGATGATGATGTTGATCTCTTGCTGGAAATTATATTAACCAGATACACCGATCAGACAAAACATTATGACCACCTGTGCAATTTAATACAGTCCAACATAGTTTCTCTGCCATGCATTCTACACTTTTACAAGGTTATAATTTCTCAGTTTTTGGGTTAAAGCTGTCAGAAATATGATAATTCCAATGTTTTGGCCCCCCATTTGAAATTAATGAGTTGGCCAAAACATTATAACCACCTCTTCTTCTAATGTAACTTCACTACCTACTTTGACCTCACTAATGAACACATCCAGAATCATTAGCTTGTGGATTAAACTGCAAAGGTGGTCACACTGTTATGGCTGATTGGTGTATAATGTCCTGTGATTTAATGTAAAAATGAGTTTTCACATATTAAAGTGACTCTGTAGGGTCTTTGAACACAGGTGAACGGGTTCCTGTATTATTTGTAACCAAGCGCTGTGCACCAATATCCCCAGACGGTGTCATTAATACTGTAAAACGCAGAAATATAACAATAAAAATAGGCTCACACACTTACAGAATAATCTACGTGCATCTGAACTGGCTAAAAATCAATGACATGTACAAGTTTGTTTGTAGAGACCCACATACAATTAACCCCAAATCTGCAGCTGCCATCAGCCTTCTGCAAGAACTTAACGATTTTATTTCCTTTTGTTTTCCAGCCCATAACTTTCCCGTCCTGGTTCAGTCCCACTGCTCTCGTAGCAGCATGTTTGTCCACAGCAGGCAGCTGCTTTTAGCAAAAAAGCTCTAAAAACCCAGTGCTCACCACCTGCTCAGCACCGAATAGCAGGCCGACACAGAGACTAGCTAGTAAACACAGCGGAGCATTTAGCAGCCAGATATTTACTCCCAGGAGCTGGCAGGGCACACATTTGAAAGGAAGAGGGAATATTGGACAAAGGTCCATCAGGTGGACACAAACACAACTGCAAATGAATGATAAAGTTGCTCCATAACTGCTGGGTGTGTGTGTGTACATATGGAACTGTCTGTTACAAGTTCAGCATGAATGCTGATCATATGTCCAGCTCATTTTTTTTACAACATAACTATCTATTATTATAAATGTACCAACCCCACGAAAAAGAATTTAACAAAATAGGAAGCACCACTCCCTGAAGACAGCACAATATTGGCATTTCTTGGAATCCATTTTTTATATACTTGACAAATGTAAGTTAAACAGCACTCCGCTCTTAGTGCTGCCATGGCCTTGCCCTCCACCTACGCTTAAGACATATACATGGACATAAAGTGTCTCAGTAAGGCCACACCAGCAGCTCAATGGGCCTTGGCAATGATTCTACAAGTCTGTTGAATTCTAAAGGACGGATGGGACAACATTCTACAAAAGAGCTACATGGACAGAAACACGGCCCTGCCAAAATCTCCCATTGGAGTTCAGCTGGATGGAGATCGGGTGACATGGCGAAGGTCAGGGCTATGACATAAAGTATGATTATTTTACATAATTTTCTCATTAAAGCAGTCAGTGACCTTATGTCCTATGGTTAGGAGCACAGTCAACCATAGGACGACATTAATTTATTCCGTAACTTTATAGTAATTTTAAAAATTCATGTTTCTTCACGGGTTAGTGGTCATTTGCCGCCAGGCAGTTGGCAGGTCTATTGGGTATTTTAATTTTTATTTTATGTAAACTCTACAGGAGCAGCTCAGTTTGAACCAAACAGTTCAAAAACAGAACAAAAACAAGAAGCTAAAAGAGGCTAAAATGCACATACAGCTGCAGACTTGGTTGATAATTCTGTGTGTTCTGCCCTAAACATGAGCAAGTGAGTATTTAGAGTGAGTAATGCAGACTCATAAAGGCAGGGAGTTTATTAAATATGTATTTTGTTACAACAGAACATTTCTAGAAAAGAGGCTGGGTGTCTCATTAGCGCGTTATTGACTGATGACAGTGGCTGCACGGTCCGTGCAAATGGGCGATGACACACAAATTATCTCATCTGTCTCTCGCACTCTACCTCAACCGTAATGTGCAGAGGATCCACAATCTGCCAGATCATGAGTGACAGGAAGTCGATAGCCAGCAGCACTCCGACTGTTGCGTAAAGTTTCCACGGCTCCAAGTGTTGCTGTGTGGGTTTTGACACACACACACACACACACACACACACACACACACACACAATTGTTGTCAGTATACAAGGGCATCACAAGACAGTCCACAAACAAAGACAAACAACCAGGACAAATAATATGACGGGCGTCCTTGTGATTACTGGATGACTGGGCACGAATTGTCTTTCTGCATGTGTCTCATTCCGAGTGTGTCTCTCTGTGTGTGTGTGTGTGTGTGTGTGTGTGTCTAAGTATATATTTAGGAACAGCGTGACTTTGTGCGTGACTGTCTGCAGGTGACACACACACACGGAGCGGCAGTGGCTATATTTGTGCTGCCACCTGAAATCATCATTTATAGACACTGAGGTGACATTGCTTTTGTGTGGACGGTTTGTGTAGCAGCCGGGACCGACTCCATTATTCTTTGGTTGAGCCGTAATGGAAGCGACACACGCGTAACCGAAAACAAGCAACGAAAAATGAACTCTCCCACTTTGCTCCCCCCTCTTTTTTCACGTTTTCTTCTAATTCGGCCATGTCGGCCCACTCCCCGCACCTCCAACATAGTGACAGCCACTCAAGCAAGCAATGAGTAAAAGTGAAAAATCAAATCAAGAAGAAAATGCATTACACAGTCCTGGATGCCTCTTTGCTTGAGTTGCATGAAAAATGATTTGAAAAGGGCTCATTCTCCGCCAGTATTGCTGAAAGTTTCTTTAAATACTCACGCAGAGCTCTCTGGCAAATTGCCCTTCTGTGGACATGAAGAGAGTTGAAAGTCAACTTGATTCGCTGTGCTTTGGCTCAAATAATAAACCCCTCGAAGGTTGGATTTCTGCATAGAACTTTAATACTCATCCATATTCATAAATATTCCATAAATGGCTTAATCTCTTATTCTTCTGATTAGGTCTTAGAAATTCCCACAACACATCACAGACTGGCAGTATCTTGCTGGCTCCAGGATACACTATCTTCAAGAGGAGGCGCACACACACACACACACACCCGTTCTTAAACACGCCAGCATGCAAATAAAGCCGATAACATGGAAGCGCTCGTGTGCCCAGATTCTACCTCTGTATGTTCCTGCAGACGTGTGCATGTGCTTCGCGTGTGAACGTGCAGTATCGATGTCAGTGTGTTTTCAGCGCTCTTATCCACGCACTCATGCCGCAACCCCACAGTAGTGAACGTTGCCAACTTGGCCTTTTAGAAGCTTATGTTACTAGGGAGCCTGAGAGAAAGTTTCTAACTTTTTTATCAGCCCGTGCCACACATGCTGCGTGGTCTGGCCTCTCTCTCCCATCCCCTCGCTGCTCTCATGAGACCGCTGAGAGGCTTATCCCTCCCTGCCCTGCTCCCTCCCCCTCCCTCCTCCCCCTCCCGCTCTTTCCATCCTACCTTCTTCTTCTCCTTCTTCTCGTCCTTCTTTGTGAAAAGGGTGTGGACCCACCAGATCTTAGTGAACATGCTGCCGTAGGCGAGGCTGAAGCCGAGGCCGAGGAGCCACAGGCGGAACTGGACCAGATGAGAAAGAAGAGGACAGAAGTCTCCTTTAGCATTTATAAGCAGCATGTTAAGATTTAATGAACTCTGTATAAGACACATAGCATAGCTCTAAGTAACTACACCTGCTGCACATGCGGCAGCCATCACAGTAGACGACCATTTAAACCGGCAGTGAACGACACTGTAACAAAATAAAATGTCACATCTTGCATTAGCATGTGTTTGCATACAGGGGTCCACTGTAGAAGGACCTCTGTGTTTTAATGTTCTTCCTGTTTTCTAAAAAATAATGTGACTCTTCACTACTTTGGTTTTGCTAGAAATATGCTCCTGAAAAATACAAAATTCAAAAAAGGCCAGTTGTTTCTGCTTGACAGGTAAGAGTTAATATCGCATTTATTGTTATGTCATAGGACTGAGGGGCTGGGCACATTAAGAGCTGGCAGTAAGACGGGTGGATGGAGTGATTGCTTGTTTATCCAAAGTTGTAGCTTGTAACTAAAATATAGATCATTTATAAAAACATTTAAAGAAGGTGAGCATTTTTGTCCAGCTCTGAATTATTAATATTAGCCATGTATACCCTTACCAACTTCCACCAAGGGCAACTCGGTAGGGCAGCTTATCATCCTGAGAGGCAAAACCCAGGGTAAAGAATCTCCACAAATAAATAAAATAAATAAAAAAAACAGAGGTGCGCAAATATACATGGCAACATCGCATTTCTTAATAATAGACGTGAGGAGACGAGAGTAAAATAGACACAGATGCAAACATACAGAAGGTAGATGGGGAGACAAGAGGAGAGGGTGAAAAGGATGTAGAGAGCAAGCGAGACATAATATAGGTTCATGGAGATGGGGGGACTGAATAAAAAGGAAAAAAAAAAACACAATCCGGAGTAGAAGGTCAGAGGCAGTGACAGAGAGGCAGAACAAAAGCCCGAGCGAGAATAACTGGACAGGGACAAAGAGCAGGGAAGCGACAGAAATGGAAATCTCCCTCTCGCCTCCACAACACAAAGACTCAACATGGGTGACAGAGAAGTGCTCCCACTCCTCATTAGTGCTGGGATCCCATCGTCGGTGCTATTCTCGCACCGAGCAAATCACGCCTGTAACACCAAACGCCCAAAATACATTCAAACGCTTAATGAATGTTGTCAGCGTTTAAACTTTGATCATCCTTCATCCACTAAGTGTGGGTGATCAAAACCCCGAAACTAGTGCCGACTGGCTCGCAGGTGTCGGTTTGCCACAGGCAGGAACATGACAACTGTCAGAGCACCACAACACCTCGATGTGGCTTCGCCCGAAGTAGGAACACAATTTCACAGTCGGGTAGGACTTGACTGAAACTGACAGCTGTACCTGCAAAGCACCAAATATAAGGACAAGGTCCAGTGGCACCACATACAGCGAATCAATTCTCATTTAGCAGGAAGCACTTGGATCATTTGCCTTTTGTTTTCAAAGAGTTTGTAATAAAGGGACAAAAATTCACCAAGCTTCAGCGGCACAGTGATAATTTATCGCACAAATAAATCCATAATGGTGCACATTGTTGCCAGCGTTGATGCTTTTACACTCCAGTTCCATCACTGCGGCGCAGAATTACATCAGACAACAGTGTGACGGTAATTAGAAATAAAAGTTAATCCCTCTGTTGTCTTTTGTTAGAAAAACAATCCACGGACTGTTAATTGGCTCCCATGATTATAAACGCAATATAATAGTCGTTGCTGAAAGTTTTACGTTACTTTGAACCTTTTTTAATCCGATTTTCAAAACATCCATACATTCACTACTTATCAATCTGTGTTTTCTGCAGGAATTTGTAAGGGGGACCTCACGGGCCCCCGTTAGAGCATTCAAGTCAAACTCATTAATCAGGTGCACTGTGAAAATTAAGAGGACGGACCTTATGAACGATTATGAACTCTTGTAAACAATTTATGCTTTTTAAACAGCAAGTTAATATTCCTACAATTATTTTTAAGAACTTTGGTGTCCCTAAAGAAAACAGGGGGCACAGTTACTTATTCATCCAGCACTAAATTTGCCAATTTAATTCGAGTCCATTTAACATTTGCACCAATGATGCTCAAAAGGATTTTTACCTACAATGATCAATATTCAAAAAGGACTTCAACATGATGTTGTTTAGAATAGAGTTGCCACTTGTAGCTTTCAGCTGTAGTTGTAGCTGGTTTTATCATCTTTAATGCCTTATAATATTAAACATTTCATTCATTGTTATGACAATGACATTTTTAGCTGCCCTCTTTCACGCAAACATGCTTATGTGCAGTGCTAACAGAGAGAGTTTAGTTTATTATCCAGAAAAACAGGACAGCGAGACTCCAGATTCATCAGAACTAGTGAATACACCAGGCTTTTTTAGGGAGATCCCACAGTGACAGATACCAAGTAAGGTAGTTCAAAAGAATGAGCGTGAGCGGAACTTTGAAACGTGCTCAAGTGTGAATGTCCACACAGCAAACGAAGGCCGTAACATACAGAGGAGAAATCTCCTGGAATTGAATGTTTGTTTTTGTTGCGTCACCAACCCCACATCTGAATTTTACGTTGAATTACTCGACACTCTTGAGATCAAGAAGAATAAATGCATTTTGAATTGGACTGTGGTTTTATCATTTTAGTGTTTTTTGTTTTTCTTTTACCAACACAGATCTTTAAAATCCAAATATTTGCAGAAACCTGCAGCCCTGCTCTTCACTCGTCACTCTGCGGTTACCTGGCAGACGACTGGGAACTGTGATCTGTGGACGTGGTGTCCGTCAATCCCCAGCGGGAACACTGCAGCCAGAGCCATCATGCAGCCCACTGCTGTCATGTTGTTCAGGTAGGGCTGAGAGTTCTGGATGTAGCTGGGGAAAAAAGACAGATCCACACATCAAGGCAAAAAATAACACATTTAGACAAACAATGTTTGTGTCTGTCTGTAGGTACATTAATAAATGTATAAGTAAAGAGGTGAATTGGTGAATTTCTCTGTTGGTCTGCTGTCAGCTCTCAGAAACGTCATCAATCGCTGCTCATTCTTCTCGTCTTGGTTTTTAATTTAACTTTTGTCGTCAGCTGTGATTTGTCACTTCTCTGCGTGATTGCTGGTGATTAGTGGTGTTGACAGAAGATGACATGTTGTCTCAGAGCTGAACACTGCTGACTTTTACAGATGACCCGCACAACTGACTGGATTTTGGAACAACAATATTCCAAGTAAGAAAATTTGTCAGTTGGAAATTTGTGTGCCGCATAAATCTCAGCAGAACTGGACACTGAAAAAAACGTGAGAACGCTTTAGAGCAGGAGGAACCCCTGCTTCCTTTTTTTTGGGGGGGTGGGGAAAAAAAATGATGAAGCTTTTCGCAGTGAAACCAAAACATAAAAATATGTGGTGATTTCTCTAGATAATCCACAGACCAAAGGTTTTATAGGAATTTTGGTATCGACAGAGACACAACAAAGCCACACACAGCTGGACGCTTTGTGTACTGTCCTAAAATAAATGCTAATGTCAGCGCTGGGGTTGGCGGGAGACACCAAAGACGGATATCTGACAACTCAAAGTCCAAACAGACAGATCCTAAACTCCCTGAACAGCTGCATTCCATCAAATTATTATTTATTGTAATTCAGGTGACGTTTATTACATTTAACCTACATCACTTTGTTTACAACAATCTCTTGCAGATGTCTTAAGCTGCTTGTTATCCACATTTCAACAGATCAAAGTTCTGCCGCTGAACTGAAGCTCGGCTGTCGTAATCCTGTTTAACTGCCGTGCTGTGCGGAAAAGTGCAGGCCGGTGGATTCGTTACCATAAAAAACTGAAGTGTGGTGATTTCTATCTGGGGATTATTTTTAAAAACACTTGTTTAGCAGGAGCAGCAGTTTTGCTCTGCATCTGCAGCTCCAGCTCTTGTTGCAGCAGCGGGGCCTTTTCTCCTTTCATGCTGCTGCCCTGAGGCCACGCTGCTTATTAACTGTGCAGCCACACGCGAACCGACGCATGCATACGCTCGCACATGTACACTCACCCCCAACAATCTCTGACGCCTCTGAAAGTCCTTTAACGCTGCTACATACCATGAATGTCCAAAGTGCTGACTTATTACTTTCTTTAATACGCGGCTCTGAATAATGGTCAGTTGAAGCCACAAGACGTCCCTCTCTTTTATTGGATTTCTGGCTGGTGAATGCTGTTAAATCTGGGAGGAAGTTCCTATGCAACGTTTGCTGTTGACGTCGGTTGCCCTCAGGCCTAAGTTGTTGCGGGCGTGTTCTCGTACGCTCGGTTTCGGCCGTGAACACTGTCAGTCAGACTTGCACTGACCAAACAACCAGACGTCCCACGTGCTTTTTGGTCTAAAAGTAACAGGAAACCCACTGGATTTAAAAAAAACACAGACATGTGATTTTAATATGGATTCAAAAGTTTGAGCTAGTATTAATTGGTCAAATCTCAACTGACTGCTTAAGGACATGCGTGTCTTCCAAAAATAGCAGACGGTGAAGAGTTTAAATGGTTCCTCGGAGCTAACAGCTGCAGCACAGTTGAACCGCAGTGTTTAACACATTTTTCCACAGTGAGGTTGAAATCAGGGAGGATTTCGACAGCTGTTCTACATCACAACCTAGCAACAACTATTACAGGACGTTTTACAGCATCTGAGCATTCAGTCAATAAGCTCGAAATGATTTAAAGATACAACATTCATCTAATTACCAACCTACAGTAAATGTTGTTTATTTCACGAGGAGGAATGTCATCAAAAATAGCCATTATCCGCTCCATCCTGCTGTTTTCTGTACAAATCAATGGCTCTGAATTATTCTCTTGGATTTGTTCAAGGCTTATTGTTTTTGATGCTTCTCGTTCGCAGATCTGGTCACTGTCTGTGCTTTGAAAACGCATAGCACGGTCATTTCTCAGTAACCCGTCCCACAACACTGCCACTTTTATGGTCGCCCGCTTCACCGTCGTGCTGCTCAGGCTGATAAAACGCTTTTTCCCGATCAGCTCTCTGTGATTTCAAGTGCTGCATGACCTGTTGGCAGGATGTGTGATGACTGTCCATTCAGAAAGTTTCCTTTACAGTTTGATCTGGAATAAGTCGGCATGAACAGGGGCAAGAAATAAAATAAATTATTATTTGCTGTTACTGTAGCTGCTCAGGCACCACAACAGCTGATACTTAAACTCAGAGAAAGGGTTTTAGCTTCTTAGCCTCTTTATTGCTCCATAACAACTGTAGCTGCGTTGTTGTTTTTTTTTAAGTGGAGAACATATTTTTGTCTCCTAACAAGGCAATTGGTGGCAAAGTTATTTTTTAAAAACAGCTTATTGACTAAATCTGATTTGATCGGATCTGACTCATGGTGTTTTGGCTGCTGACAGCAGCCCTCGGTAAAATTGCGTATTAAATATAATCAAAGCTGGAGGAGGGCCTCGCTGACACACTGGAGCCAGACAGACATCCCCAGAGGAACCAAGCACTCCAGCTTTCAACACAAAACACTCCTGATAAGCTCACGGACTTACGGGACTTTGAATCACTTTGACCCAGGTCCAACATAAAAACACTGGGTTAAAAGACATCAGAGATATGCTGTGCTCACTTCACAGACATGAATTAGGCTTAGAAATCCCAGATCAAAAGGCATTTTTTAAAGGAAGTCTATTTGCATTTGGTCTGGGGCTATGCTTAAGCAGTGACAATGAAACCAGCTGCTAGATCGCACAGAGCCACACCCGAACCGCTAACTTTGTACTTGCTGAACTTGACTGGCAGCAGCATTTACATTAACCTCAAAAGAGGCAACGGAGAACAGACAAGATTTTTTCTTCCTCTGTCCCACACACTGCATTAGACTTCAAATAATCACGTTCACGTTTTCGACGGCACACACAGTGAACGATCAGCTCTGGTACTCGGACTGCGACTACTAATTAACCATCAATTATTCTGACAATTGTTAATTTGTTGGTCCATAAAACACCAGAAAGCATGAAAAAATGATCATAAATTCAGAGAGCCTAGCCTTGTGTCCTCTACTGCCCTCCCAAAAAACATCAAGGTTGTTCCATTTGCTATAAATTCTTTTCCAGCAATTTGGTTTTAAGTAAATGACATTAATTTAAACAATTAATCACTTTTCCCATTACAAACAGTGGGTGTGGAAATTGAATTAGCATGAAATCATGCATATATTCATACATACCGGACGTTGCCGTTGTAGATGTTGAAGGTTAGACAGACGATGCCCAGCAGGATGCCGAAGCCAGCGAAGACGGAAACGGCTGCAAACAGCTTTTGAGACAAGTACCTGTAGACTTCGCTCACCACCGTCCGGTCAGCTGGAGGTCCAGCACCTGAGGGCAAAGAACAGGAAAAAGTGATGCTGGGAGAGAAAAAGGGCCTCTGGTGCCATCTTCTGTCAATTATATCCTCACTAAAGTAAAAGGGATCACAAGTGCTGATGGTGCAAATCCACGTTAACGCACACAGAGTCGACTGCAAGACTGCGAGATATTTTTAAAGAAGGCTGTATCCAATAAAGAGGGATGACTTTAAATACTTCCCATACTGTAAAAGACAGAAACATCAGTCCGTCTCAACCCTTTTTCTACACATCTGTGGCACCAGGCCTGAAGCTCATTAATTCATACTTAAAAAATACTGTAAATATGTATCAAACCGTTACCTACTTCCTAAAACAGCTGCAGAGTTTATTTTCCCTTTGAATCGAACCAGCCGGCTTTGGCTAACAAGTCCCTTTTAAAAGGGACTGAATGTCTCTACGTGCCCAATCTGTTCGTCAATGATAAATTAATTGGAATTGCAAATGTGGAAAATGATAAATATGAGCAATCAGCATCTAATTATTAGAGCAGCACGTACGGCAGTTAAACGGTAACCATAACTCCTTGTAACTTTTCATAATGATGGACTCTCTAAACCTTTTGAGACTTCAGCAATGCCCATTTCACTGATTCAGAAGTCAGTGCTGCGTGCAATATTTGGCTATCAAGCATGCAAATATGCAGTTTAATACACATCAGTGCTTAACCACAGAATGAAGCAGAATTTTATTTGATGCTGTGAAGCACTAAATAAACGTAAGTGTCAATTTTCTCTCCATGTGTCCCCTGTCAATTAAATAATGTTGTAAAATCAGTGAGCTGAGATCAATGAAGGCCTATATGTCAAAGCTGGGTGACACATGCTCAGCCAAGGTCAAAAGAAGGTTTGTGAAGCCAGCTGGACTATTTCAGCTCAACACCACGTCCGTCCAGCAGGATTTTCTGATGCACAAATACAAAAAGGTCTGTGTAAACATCCAGTGAAAACTGCTGTGCAGTCTTTAAAATGTACCATCAACCGTTGGAAATCAGAGGACGCGTGACGCCCAGGAGTCTGCAGCCTTGATTGGCCTCCTCCTCTGTGTCACAGTGCAAAAAGCGCATCGGCCACACACATCGTCAGTCCATTCAATTCCCTTTGCACAGCGCTCAGAAGAAAGCCAGTGACCTGCACATGCTCAAGGCCTCCGGTGGGAATTTTAGAGATTTAATTTGTGTTTATAGCAGCCTTTTTGGTGAGTGAGGTATTTACTGTTGCTTTTAGATTTGTCGAAAATACAGCGATGGATGAATGGCTTCAGATACCCATCAGCCCCACACGTTCAGATGCGACATTTAGGGTCAATGTACCGGATTCACTAAAACAATCCGACAGTCACAGCCACTATTCTCACTTTTCATGCCAACACCTTTTTGCACCACTGCAGTGCAGACGCCTTCCAGAAGAGTCTGTCTGACAACATCCTCAACTTATCGACAACTCTCTGTTCTTTGACTTCCGGCTCTTCACACCACCTTTGCATGTGGCCATTGGAGACGGATCTAAACATTTCCTGCTGCAAGTATCTTAGACAACACGTCCTTTCCACTATTCCTGTTCGTGCAGAACCCAAAATTTACCCAGCCGAACGGATGTGCTGACAGCAAGCAACTCTATACTGTATTTTACATAATCAAAATCATGTAAAACCAAAATTTAATCCCACAACTGTTCTTATAAACAGTTGTGGTATAAAATTTTACCATTTGTTTAATGCATTAAACAAAAATTGATTTTACCACAGGTGCCCAGGGTTGTTTCTGATCCCACGCAGCTTCAGCACAGCGATGTATTTGAAAGTCAATTTCGGTAATTAATTTACTTTGAGAAGCAACTATGTAACTTTGGTGTCAATTTAGGGCTGCAGCTTTTGGGTTTTAAAGAGTGTGCGTCTGTATACCAGCTACCTAATTATTCATGCTTGTGCAGCTTTAAACCAGAAGAATTCTTCCGCGAGGAGGGCTCACAGAGGGCCAGATGGACAGGGAGCCTCATTTTACGCTCAACAGGCTCTGACTATCTGTCTGCCTAAATCTGGGTCTGATTTGTGTATCTGTGTGTGTCTGTGCGTGTGTGTGTGTGTGTGTGTGTGCGCGTGCTCCTGGGTATGTCTATGTAAATGTGCATCATACACATCATATACTGCGTGCATGATAAGGACGCAGCCCCATACAATAAACATTAGTCCATATGCTCGACAGGGCACGTATGAGTGCAGAGAAGCATTTACACATACAGTGTGTGTTTGGTGCGTGTGCCAGAGAAAGAGAGAGAGGGAGTTCGAAACAGAGAGAGACAGAGTGTGTGTGTGTGTGCATGTCAGAGGAGAAGCAGAGCGGGAGTGTCAGTGCGGCGTGAAGTTGAAGTGTCAGATGTCAGAGGGAAGTGTCAAGAGTGTTGCTCCCTCGAGGGCTGCAGGGTGTCAAGACGCCCATCATGCTCTGTTTAGATGCTTGTCGCTGGTGTCTGCCGACTGAGGAATGAAGACTGCCTGTGCAGGATTCACCACGTTCAGTATAAGACCTTTTCAGTACAACATGGAATACATTTAATGCCCGTTTTATGATCATACCAGCCAGGATATACATGCATGATACAAAAGCAACAGGGGCAATAATAAGAATTATTTACTGTACTACTATGTCACATTTATTCAGTGTGTCACAATAATTTATCATATAAGTAGATCGGTTAATGCAGCTTAGACCCACATTAGCATTAGAAGACGCACGTAAGGACAAGCAAACGAAAAAAATGAATTCCATTGCAGCGCACAAAACGTTTTGGAAAGTAGCACAAACGTGCGGTGACACACTGATGGACTTGTCACATACTGTATATAGAATTTCTTCCAACCAATACTGGTAAATAATCCAGCTGTGAGTTCCCTTAACTCCAGTTTTTTTTGCTTCTATGGCTCCAGCGTTTGCAAATGACCAAAAGAAAAAATGAGTTACTAAAATGCGAGTTCTAACATTGATTCTGTTTTCACTGTGCACAGACATATGCTTTCTTTTCACACATTCCCAGTTAATGCAAGTTATAAAAGCTATTTAAACAACTGGGAGCGGAACACTATCGAGGGTAGAAATCATGTTTCCTCCCACAGTCCAGCGACATGCATGTTAGACTAGCTGGTGACTCCTGATCGCCTGCAGGCGTAAATGTGAGTGTGAATGGTTGTCTCTGTGTTGTGCTGACTGGAGACCTGTCCAGCGGGTATCCCGTCGCTTGAACGATGAAAACTGGGATCGGCTGCAGCCTCCTGCAACAATAATAATGGATCGATTGGGTGGAATATCCAGGGTAGAGTATCTTACAGCCCGTGTCCAGATTTATTTGGCAGGGGCAGGATATCGTCTTTGACTTTGTGTATGCTTAGCAACCAAAGTCTGCCACGCCTGGCTGTGACCAGCCAATCACAGCAGCGCAGGTGACCATGTGGTTAGACAAGAGGTGCTGGGCAAGAAACCACCTGATGTGTCAGGTGAGCATCCTGCCATTGGTGGGTGGGTGTGAATGGATGAATGAGGAGCAACATTGTAAAGCAATTTTAATGCTTGTTTACCAGTAAACACTAAAACTCAAACCTGAGAAAACATCTACGGGTGGTTTTACAGAAATCACGGTTAAGCACGGTTGTGAGTTTTACACGGCCTGGTTTAAAGAAGGACAATAGTTATCTAGAAAAAGTTATCAAAAATTAGCATTACAAAGTAAATACATTTTTAAATTACAGATACCTACAATTGAAGAGGGTAAGTAGTAATATGTAATCTTTTGAAAAGTTGCCCTCCTTACACTCAATGTATGTGCCAAGATATAACAAAGAGGAATTCATGAATAAAAAAGTGGCATCTTTGGTTCTGTTGCATTCATTTTTAACTTTTTCAAACTTATTTATCATAAATCTTAAGATTTACAGTACAGTATTTAGAAAACCCCAAAGCCACCTTTGAATTAAATAGTTAGTTAAATAGTATTTGAGCTGCAGTGACAGAATGATCACTGCTGTGAGTTCTAAGGGTTTCACAGCTACTATTAAATGATGCTCATAAGCGAATGTATACACGGTCGAATGAACGTAGTAGCACTTGCTGTCGTGTGTGCACTAACTGTCCATTCAGTCAATGTTCACACCATTTAAACCCTCCTCCGTCCTTGATCACGGAATCAGGACAGGGTGTTGCCATGGAGACCCAGCTCTGTAACAGTTGCCACAGCGATTAGAAGGAGAGCTGAGCTGAAGTGGTTGTTAGGGTGACCGTGAAGAGAGTGAAAACGTGAGGCAGGGAGGCGCCTGATAAACACGCAGGAAAACAAGTGCAGGGGTTAAGTTGAGAACCCCCGTGTGTACTCCACCCTGTCAGCCAGGAGCGAATCAAGCGTGCCCTCCATCAAAAAGAAAAAAACTTTCCCCAACTGAGTCAGCTCCAGAGAGCAGGAAATTACTCATATCCTCTCAACAAGAAGATGTTGGATGGACGTGTCTGCATCTGGTAAATGGCAGAAAACTTGGGCTCCGATAGAGAGATGGAGGCAAAAGAAATGCTCTGACACTTTGAAGAGCAGGTCAGTTTCAATCCCGCGACTTGTAACTAGGCTATCCGGAATCTGCCCCCTTGCACAGATAAACTAAAGAGCTGGCTGCCAGCCTGCTGAAGGACATGTTGCCTACATGCATACGGGTCACTTGCCACTTGTGCTGACCTGGAATCTCTAAAGCACCTCTTCTGGGTTCACTTAAGCCTTGGCAACAGATAATTTCCTTAAAAGCCTAAAAAAAGGACAGCTCTCCATGGGCCACCGCAGCATGCAGGATTGATTAGTAGCACACACTCTGTCCGGGCCCAAGTATGTCACCTCTCCAGGGAGTGATGGGCCAGTAAACAACACCCAAATTGGTCGTGGTGTCTGAGGCAAATCAACAGTAATAGGCTTTATGGGGGAAAAAATGGGCAGCAGTTAAAGAATGTAGGTTCTGGTTTCTGTGACATGGACCCAAGTGTCTTTATAAAGCAGAATGACATAAAAGCAAAAGCTTTTTCTGGCTGACTAGCTCTCCAAATTGTGAGGCTTAAACAGTCGTATGGGCGGAAGACACTGTGTGACACAAACGTGAGAGGTGTAGCTGTAATTAAAACTATCTGTCACAGACATCAAACTAATCCAGCGATAGACGCCCGTGGATTAATGAGTAAACTAATTCAACAAACTTTTAATGGTGTCAATTTGTCAAGATGTAAATACGGGCTTATGAACGAGTCTGGTTTAAAAGTTTAAAATGTCGCCATTTTTTTTTTTTTTAGAAATTGCTGTTGAACCCTCCCATGACACAAACTCAATGAAATATATGAGCAGCAGCAGGGCGGGGCCAGAGCAGCGGCCTGCCGGGGCAAGTGCCACCCTCAACATCTGATTGTCCCTGCAGATGACACCCGGAGCCACAAGGTGGTAGGTAACAAGATTGATTAGACAAGGTGGATAAATTACGTATTTAGTGCAACATTTCGGACACTGAACAAACACACCCATGTATGGTAGGTTTTTCCACAAAGGCTCTTCTTTTTTTACCTTTTAAATATTTAAAAAATAATTTTAAAGTGTGCCACCCTGTTTTGAATGTGTGCACAGCTTTGAAAATATGCAGATCTGCCCCTGTGCAGTGGTGCAGAGATATTAAATTCTGAACGTTTTAGAGTGAGGCTCGCACTACTAACCAATCACAGATGAGCAATGATTTCTGCAATATTAGTAAGTCACTGCTATTTACTGAAATTTCACCACGACTACCTGATGGGCTGTGCAGAGCGTGATCGGGTGTTTTTCAGAGGAGGGAGACGGAGGGCTGGGCAAAGTAAAAACGGACTGATGCCGAGTTTAACGCTACCGCTAGTTTGCACATCGTAGCTTTAATTTGTTGAGAGGGTCGGTGCCGTTGTCTCGACTTTGTCTGTGTGAGACTTTTGAAACTCCCTGGGTTGCAGTCGAAGGGAGCAGCTGCCCTGATTACTGTGCACTTTCTACGCCAACATTTTAACACATGTTGCACAGTGAGTGTGCAGGCGTCTCAGGTTTGGTGTGCGTCAGCATCCAAATAACTAGCTTCACCCAAACTAGTGGTTAGAGAAAATCCAGCATGATTACATATCCTTTAGACAGTAAGAGAGGCTAAATTAAGCCACACAGAGGAGGTCTAATGTCGAAGCACACAGACGTGACTCATAGCATTACAGACAGGACACGAACGCAGTCACAGCAAGCCGGGTGCAGACAGTAACGAACACCGTCTTACCTATCCAAACATCATTCCCAAACCAGGAGAGGTTCTTCTGAGAGCTGTCATAGTAACCGATCTTCTTGTAACTGCCTCCTAGATGTTTGAGAAAAACAGACAGAAAAAAAAGAGATAAAGATTAATTAGTATTTCTTGTATAACTAATTTCATCCCCTGGTGTTTTTGCAGGAAATCGTGATACAATGAAGCAAAACTTGACTGAGCAGATAGCGATTTATATTCATACAAACTCCATTTAGCTCTTTTGCCATCCTTCCTGTGCTCTTATAATAATGGAATGCGTGGGTACAGAAAAACACACAAAAGAACAGATAAAAGAGATGAGGGATGAAAAGGTGCATAAAGACGGACAAACAAAAAAAAAAAAAAAGAAGCACGAAGGAGAGAAGAAGGAGAAAAAGAAGAAGGAAAAAAGCTGCTCATGTGGCAGTCTTGACCAGGAATACTGATGAGGTCCCACAGTGATTCAGGGATTCGAGTCAGGTCGTCTCATCGTGGATGTCAAATTACCTCGACACCGCAACAGGAAATATGACACAGAATGTTAGGGGAAAGGAGCAGGATTATAAATTCTCATCGTTTAGGGCGGCAAAGAGAACAGAGGTGGAAACTAATCCTCAACCTTATCCTGTGCGAGGAAACTCATTAAGTCACTAGTGACAAATAGGATGCCATTTCCAGAAACAGCATCAAACGAGGGCTTGTGCCCAATTAGAGCGAAGCCTTGAGTCAACACAATGCTGCATCTAGTCCTATTGCATGTGCAATTATAGGACACCAAGACCAATTGCAATGAAGGCTGCTACCCCCCGAGAAAAAGAGACTCTGGTCTAAAATGAGCCAAAAGCAACAATCGATACGTGATGAAAACAGACAGGAGTGATTCTTTTTCCCCATGAGTGAGTGGCATTTGTTGTTGGGGGCAGATTCTGCAGTTTAGGATCTTGTGGAAGACTCTGTGAGGGAGCCGTACCTTGCAGCTGTTCGATAAGAGTCATTGCCATCCTGGAACCCTGGGCGTCAAACACCACGTGGCCCTGAGACACAGACAGGAAGAAAATTTGTTTTATTGCACATGATTCAAGGATCAGGTTGTAGATTTTCTACATTTTGCTTGTTGACAACAAATCCCATAGAGGACACTAAAAACCAACAATGAATTACACCTCTGTAAGGCCTGTGAGAACAGAACCTCGTTGTGCTGAGTCTCCTGGGCCGCAGACGTCCGTTGTTGTGTATTAAAACACACCAGTGATCTACACCTTTTGCTCTGGATGACTTGTTTTTTCAAAAAAGAGATTCCAAATACTAATAACAGCCACTTTTTTTTTTTTTATCATCTGACAAAGTGAATTTCTGTACAATCGAGTCGACCGTGCAGGTGCATGACCTCTGACCTCTGTGTACACTACACAAAAAGTGTCATCTTTGGCTGTGAATTCTCTGAGTCTGTAACGCAAAAGAACTGTACTTGTGTGACTCGGAGACACAAATGTTGTCATTTTGACAGATAATGGGGCATTTGGCTGCAAGGCGCAGAGACGAGTAAGAGCCCTCATATGTCACACGCTACCCAGACTCCGGGGATAAACCTGAGGCCCAAACCATCAGACAGCTCCTGGAGCAGGAACCAAGTCCCCACCAGTCCCAGAGACACTCATAAGTTACTTTAGGAATGTAACTTGCACGTAAAAAGAAAATCACATCATTTTAATATTGATGATACCACTAAGATGGAGTCAACAAACTCACTTTGTTTCTTCCAGAAATTCATTTTAGTGACTATAAAAAGTAGCGGATATTCTTAGCCTCTGGATCCTCCTTTTACAAAAAAAAAAAAACCTTGACCACATTTTTTATGAAGGAATATGCCACACAGAGCAGCGATGTGGCTCACTGATGTGTTTTGGGCCTAAAGCGGAGGCCTTTGGCACAGACAAACAAGTTAAATCAGCTTCTGAATTTACAGACCGTGGGTAGATGCAAGTCAGTGTTGGTTTTAGTCTCTTTATAGGATTCACCGACAACAACAACAACTAAAAAAAGAGAAAATCCCCAGCCTCATCCTTTTACTCCTTTTTAATAACTACACTTATTCGCATTCATATCAAGAGTTCGACGAGGATATTGAGGACACTCTAATGTCTGTTTGGCCAGCAGCCAGTTCGGAAATCTAGGACTGTGGCGGCATCACTAAAAAAAGACTTTCAATGTGGCAAGAAAAAAGCAGTCAGTCAGTCAGAACGAAGGGTTTTAAATAAACTGAACCAAGTTGGCCAAATTCTTTGAATGAAAAGCCAAACGGCAGAGCTAGAAACCTTCAACTAAGCAGACCCCGGACGTTTTATTAAAAAATATCATTATAAGCGTCAAACATCCAGAATATGTGGCAGAGCTGTTATACTAGACTGAATTAGAATGTACGGATGTTACTTTTCAGACGTGAACCCTAGACAAAGTCAGGATGGTCAGGTCCTGGCGTTGTCAGGAGTTTCCCTTTCAGACACGTAGCCAATATCAGGAGATAATCGGGGCGAGACGCGTTCTCACTTGTGAAGAAATACTCCCTAAAACTGGGTAAGACGTGGTGCTCGGGCGCTTCGAGCAGGGGGCGGGACATGAGTGGTTTCCTTGGTGATGATGGTGGAGGACACCTCTAACTCACCAGTAATGAATTAAAGTATTTAGATTTGTCCACAGTATTAGTACGAGTATTTGCCCGGTTTTGCAGCAGTGGCAGGAAATGGACGTCATCAGCAGGCTCCGGAGTATTAACGCCTCTGTTCGGAGCAATAAGGACGTCAGGGCCATTCCAGCACATGTCTGAAACGCCTGGAAGGATGCATCATTACTTTTTTAAATCAAACCGATTCATTAAAATGCAGCTTCTATTTTGTCAACAAGGACTGTTTGTGCTGTATGTAGCAAAGGTGGGCAAACCTGGTCCTCGGGGGGCCACTGTCCCGCTTGTGTACCTACCACCTACTGATGATTACCTGGATCAGTCAATAAGAAGCTGAGAGATTCCGTCTAAGATGAGGGGGGAGAAGATGAAGACAAAGTGTGTGTCCCTGCTGAACACACACAGACTGAACGCACCTGACCCAGGGTCCATTGCTCCATAAAGTCTATCGTTTTGACCACATCATGTGATGTGCGTTTGTGACTAGTTAGTATTAAAGTCTGTTGTCCATGGACCACAGGGTCAGTGGTTCGATTCCTGGTCCCTCTTGGCATTGCAGCCATCACCATTGGTGTGTGTGTGTGTGTGTGTGTGTGTGTGTGTGTGTGTGTGAATGAGAACATTTCAATGCTCTTTGGGTAAAAGTGCCACTGTATACAAGTGGCCATTTACCATTTGGCCCAACAGCAGCAGAGCTGGTCTCACACACACATAAAGCAGCATCAAAGCGTGTGCAGATTAGGATCTTCCCTCTCTTACTGTGTTACTGTTATCTAAATTAAAAATCATGTTATAATTTGTGATATTTCAGATTTAGGCTCATTTTCTACATCACTATTTCTTTCTTCTCCTCATAAGTTTTACTTTTTTTTTTTTTTTTTTTTTTTTTAACCCTTTCTTTCCCTCTTACCGAAACGCCCTCAAAGGAGCTGGTGTTGAGGGCCCTGTAGATCTCAGAGGTGATGTCGTGATTGTTGTAGTTAAAGTCTTCCAGACGTCGGCCTTTTGCCTTCAGCGGAGCCACAGTCTTATTGAGGGCGAGTGCCAGAGCCCACACTGCGTCGTAGGCCAGAGGAGCCTCCTGAAATCCGCCCGTCTCCTCTGGGTTCTTCCCTCCCAGGCGAGACATCAAGGCAGTGAGAAACTCCTGCGATGTCTGAAAGAAGAAGGACAAACAAGTTGTAACACTTGAGGTTACTTTGTTAGACCTTAAAACGTCCGTTAGCTGGACGGGGGTACAGAGGAGGAAAGTGAATGAAGTGTGAATTTCTGCCTCCACATCCACCCATTTCAAAATGAGGCTTCCACTGAATGGAATGACTCAATATTCAGAAACACCTTTTAAAACAATATGTTGTGTGAACTTTCCATGTTACTGATACTGATAAACTTTTATTTCCCCTAAGAACCCGCAGTTTGAACATGAGGAGCAGGACCGGCGTACCCCAGTCTGTTGATGCATCCTGAGAGTTGCTCGACAAACTAAACTGTACAGACAATTAGACTAAGAAGATGAGTGGCACATAAATAGCAGCATGTCAGCACTTCAAACGCAGCTCACAACATCAACATCAGCCCACATTTGTATTTGAGCAAACCAGAGGACCTCTTAGGACATCTAGAAGGCACTTGGAGCAGCCTGAGGAGCTTTTGATGGTCACACGTGCTCCAGTAGACAGACACCGGACTGGACGGATATTAGAAGATGTCCTGGAAAAAAGGTTGTTTTGGGCCCTTTGGCATTCAGTGCCGGACGCACCGAGCTAACTGCCGCAGTGTGACATTTATTAAGGAATAAGATGACATTTTGTAAGACATGCTTGTTTGCTTTTTTTGCTGAGAGTCAGATGAGCAGATTGATATGACCCTCGAAAAATCATGCCAGCGGGTGATTATGTTAGTGAAGCATATTTAGTGGGGCGCTGTGCAGAATCCCAGTTCTGTTTGTATACAGAAGCAAACAGATTACAATCCTCTTTTTGCTTCACTAAAAATGTCATTTTCACATTTACACAGAAGCTTTATTAGGTTTAAAATCAAGCTGTTCAGAACGATTTTTACAATTAAACACCAATAAACATTATCTCCCACTAAAATGTGTGACGGTGCATTAGTGCTACAAATCACAAGGAGTCTCTCTGGATTTTCTGAGACCAATTAGTGGCCTACACACTTCCAATTCAGCTATGTCAAATTCACCTCATTGAAATTCCACCTTGGCATTTAAATCTGCCACTACCTACTGAAAACTGGCTGACAATGTGCTATTGCAGACCCTGCAGTATTGGCACATTAGCTTCATCTGAGTCCTCTATCTAGAAGAAATATGCCAATTTCAAACTTGGAAATTGAATTTGAATAGACTGAGTATGAGCAGGAGTTCTGGCTGTAATTCTTATCACCCGTTGAGCAGCACATCAACAGCTAAATCAGCAGGTAGTGGCAGGTGCTGTATGAATATAAACAACAGCTGCTGATGAAGTGTGAGCAAAGGGAGGGAGGGGGGGGTGATGGGGGTGGAGGTGGGATAAAGAAATGGCAGAGGAGAGGGGAAAGGAAAGGTGGGTAAACAAGAAATATGAAAGGATGATCCACGACGGACCAGCGGTGTCAGAGAAGGTCGAGCAATGGGAAGCAGGATAAGGCAGTTTGAGAGGATTAGAGAGGCTGAACTGAAGAGAACAACAGAGGGAAAACGCAGCAGAAAACAACCGGTAACTAAGACGCTAAATTAGAGTCGGGCCAGATCTTAAAGGGAGGCATTCAGACAGAGTGAGGCAGCGACAGTTTAAATGAATCATCTACGCAGGTCTCCCATCAGTAACTGTCTATATCGTTGCCCTAAACACTTCTTTTCTCGTTTTCTTCTTAAGCATTTCGACTATTAAAGCTACAAGTTGTGACGTGTTTTTTATGGAACGTGCTCCATAACTTATCTTAACGTGCTGTCAAAATGTCACAGACTCTTTGAACAGCGCTGGCAGCGATGCACAGACGTGCACTTCTAAAAGTGTTTGATTGAGACTCGCCTTTCTGACCAATCAGGCAAGAGCAGCAATTTCCACCTGACTCGGTGACTTGCAGCTTTCTCCTACTACAGCGTAACGAGTGAAGCAAAGCTGTGTGAGAGCCGGAAGAGGGGGGGTTGCAGGCTGTAGCTTTAAAAATGACTTGCGTGCATTCAGACAGAATGTGAGGGGAATTTCCGATGCAACACAATTTTGATCCATAGACACTGACAACGTTCAGCACAGATACAGGAACAGTACACAAATACGCTCAGGGTGCATACGCCGAACAATGAGAGGTTTCAAAGGTTTTAAGCAAAAAAAAAAAAAAGTGAATATCCTCGGTGTTTCTCAATCTGACTCATAGACAGACGGCGTAAAGATGAGAAGAGAAAGAGACTGGAGGGAGATAATAGAAAGTACTGGAGTTTATGTCGAATTCTGAGCTCAGTCAATGTCTTAGCCGAACATAAACAATGGTGCACACACACACACACACACACACACACACACACACACACACACACACACACACACACACACATTCTGTCCATCCGTGGCACACACACAGTTGGTGCATTCCCGCTAAAATTTGTCCACATATGTCGGTCCGCCAATATCCAGGCTGAGAAATAATATCTGTTGTATGCGCTTAATTGTTAACATCTGTACTGTCGGCTGTTTTATTGGCTGCTTGTAGGACATGGAACCGCTCAACAAAAGATTTTGTACCATAAGTGTTTATTCATACACCTGAACCTGAATGGTGCCTGTAACACGGCAGTAAAAGTGCTGATGTTTTTTGTCACATTTGCTAAGAATAAAAACTGGCGCTTCTTTGTTTAGCACTAAAGGGCAGCTGATAGGAAAAAAGTAATTTAACATCTGTACTGTCGGTTTATTGGCTGCTTGTGGACATGGAACCGCAGCATATTGACATACGGATGTTTTGTCACATTTGCTAATTAGCACTAAACAGCTGATAGGAAGGTACTTCGCAGGTATGTGGTCAGAAACCAAAGTACTGAGCACATTAACGTGTACACCTAATGATTTAAGGGGACGACTGAAGCTGCTGCTGTTCTGATCCTGACAGAAACACAAACGTCAATTTCAGACGTCATTACTAAACATCCATTAGTTATTACAGATGTTTCCCTAAATATCTATAATGTGGAGCTCATAGAAAAATCAGAGAAACGTTATTAGCATTCATCCTCTGAAGACAATGACAACTGTAGCTTTGGGCTTATGCACTGCACTTTATGACGCAATATTTTATTACACAATTTACTTTTTTATTATAATATTTCATCTGCGAAGATCCCTATGAATGTGGGCTTCAGCTGTGAACTCGTTAAGCGTTTGCATAGGAAGTGTTTTTACAACGTGATGACTTCTCCACAATGCGTTTCATTCAGTTTGCTCTGTGACACAAATGTGACTTTTTGAAATTACACCATTTAATTCCTATGAAAATCTAATTAACGAAGTAGCTGGAGAGAGGATTAGACGATCCGGCGTTTCACGTGTACGCACCATGTTGGAGACGCCGCGGACGGTCTCGGGATTCAGCATGACGATCTCGGTGGTCACGTGTCCTTCCACGGCCTCCGTCATGTTCTCCACCGTGCAGTTGATGGCGGGGTCTTTGATCTTGAACCAGTTGTCTGCATACCAGCCTATCAGGAACCACACGTACTTCTTCCCATAGAGCTTCTCCTTGAACACCTGCAGCAGGGAGGGATATTTAGAGACAGGAGAGGGAGGGAGAGAATGATAAATAAGCATGAGGGGAAATATTCCCAGAGACGAGTTCAGCATGTTGTATCACTGCCAAACAGGGAAATTCATTCAGATGTTCAGCCCGATCATTACAGAGCTCTCTAAGTTCTCCAAATACGCAGTCGGGCTCCGTCTACTGGGATTAATTGAGCGGGAAAAGGTACAAACCTCACAAAACACCTTCCTGGCTTCAGTCTCATAAAAGAGCCCCACGATGATCCTCGCATCCTGGCGCTGTTTCAGAACATGAAAACAAAACAAAAGATTGCTTAGTTACATCAGCAGCAACAATACAGCTTCACAAAGGCACAGCTCGGTGTGGCATCACAGCGTGCCAAAGTTCCCGCTGCTTCACAGGACGGCACGTACCGCTGCTAATTAGCATGGCGCATTAATTTCTTCTATCAAATTGCCTCTATGCTAATAGTATCGTGTGCAGCTGTGAGCCAAAGGAGGAAGGAGAGGGGGAGAGAAACAGAGACGGCCAGCAGCTGAGGTGAATTTTTAATCAAAGCACCTTGAGGTTCTTGACGGCGACAGCCGGGTCGGTGAGGAAACTCTGGCGAACGCTGATCTCGATGCCTGCCTCCTTCACCCTCTGCTCCAGATCATCCAGAGTCTGCAAGATGAAAGGGAAGGACAGAGGGAGACAGACAGGGAGGGGCGGGGGCGCGGGGCGAGGAGGTTAAAGAGGCAGCTGAACAGAGAGACGGAAAGAGGTGACGAGCTGAGATCACAGAGAAAGGCAAGAGACAAGCGAGTCTGACGGGGAAAAATACGAAAAATGTGAAGTGTATATGAGAAACATCAAGTGGTGGATGGACAGTGCGGAGATGTATGATAAACAAGAAAGGCAGCATGGGAGATAATAGATTTTCAGACAAAGAACACGACTGGAAGGAAGAAAAAAAGAATGTGAGAAGGGACAGGAAAGAATGTGAGAGTGGGATCATTAACCTCCATTACAGGAACTAACTCGAGTGTCATGGTATCGACCGCTAAGCCTGAGAGAGATGTATTGCCTGATCAATATTTCTCACAACCAATATTCCAACAAATTACTTCAAAAATCCTCCAGCAATCGTCAGGAGAGATTGCCTGAGAGGTGAATCTCAAAGCCTGGAACACAACAGCTCTCATAAACAAACATACCAGAGGCAGGCAGGCGGGCAATCAGGCAACCCAGACTTTACCAAAAAAGAAAGTGATCCCAAAAAAAAAAAAGTGGAGAAGGGAGTTAAAAGAAAAGGAAGACGAAAGCGATGGAGATTAAAAACGAAGGCATAAAAATTGCAGTCAGGACAAGGGAGATTAAAGACACTGACTGAGGTAAAGACTTCGGTGGTCTGCTGGATGGTGGCGATGCGGGTCCACTCCCACTTCTGGAAGAGCTGCACCCGGGTGGGGTTGTGGAGGGTGGCCGATGGGTGAGTGCGGAAGAAGGTGGGAAAGCGCTGACGGTTGGACAGAGCTGGAGAGCTGGAGCCGTAAGAGAGCTGTGATAAATGAATTAGAAATAGATTAGAAATGAAAGAAAAACAGTAGGAATAAAAGGACTCAGATCGTTCACTAACGTAAAACTTTATTACCAAAATATTCAAAGTAAAGCACTGACTTTCTGAATGTTAAATGCTGGTGTTGTTGACACTTTACATTTTTATGATGTGCAAATATCAGCCTGTTTTTGTGGTGAACGCCAACCAAACTTGTATTTGCACAGTTTAATCCCATATGTTTGGCTGTTTAGAGCAAAAAATAGCATAATGATAGCTGCTCATTGTAAGGGATGATATCTGCTATTTGGTTGTCTGAACGCCAACAGGGCTGTAATTTCAGCAGACGCCTGCCTCCCTACACGGTGGCACTATTTTAACAAACGGTTCTGTCGGTTGTATGAGAGGTCAGGGACGAACGACCTGAATTGCTGTTAAGTTTGGGGGTTTGTATGTACACAGAATTTGTGCACATATGCTATTACATTATAAAAAAACAACAAAACTAGTAATACATCTTTTTTAAAAGCTGAAGGCGTGTCTCTGTGTAAATCCAAGGTACAAACTGCAGCTGTCAGAAAAATACAGTGGAATAGAAATTACAATATTTACCTCTAAATTGGAACAGTGTAAGTATAAAGTAAAAAAAAATCTCAGTTATCCACATTTTGAATTATATTACTTGAGTAAATGTGATCAGATACTTTCCACCACTGCAGAGGCCAAGGCGGGACACAGTAAAAGATACAGAATTTAGTTAGGAACAAGACAAAACAGAAAGATCTTTCTGAGGGCTTCCAGGCATCAGTATTAAACAGGCTTCAATCAAAACGGATTCGTACGAGGACTCTCTTGTTCCTCCCCTGTACACCGTGTTCTTTGATGGCAAGCAGTACAAACAGCAAACAACAAAGAGGGAAGCCAGGAAAACAGCAGAAAAACACCAAGACAATCCCTGTTCCTACTTTTCCATTTTCATCCACACTCCCCGGCCTCCCTCCAGCTTTAAAGGTATGTCGATAAACCCAGTAATTTCAATAAAAAAAAACACAACAGTGCACCCAGGATTTCCCTTCCATATATGACCACGAAATTGCAATGTTCCAAACAGAACAAATTGTTTTTTTAAAGATCTAATTATCGTTGTTGCAAGCAGTCGTTGCAGTGATCATGTGTTTAATTTGGGCGTGTATGATATGAATTCTCAGACGCAATTCCCACATAAAAAATATAAAAATCCCTTTGTGGTGTTGACGCAGGCAGCGAGGACGTGTGTCCAAAGCAGCAGGGACGAGGGACGGTGCAAAATGCCAATAGAAACAGGAAGAAAACTGCTCCTCCAACAATTAGTTTCACAGTGACAACTGGAGATAAAACCCCCGACAGGTCTCCCGTAAAATGAAAAATCTGACGTTTAGGGAACTATTACAGATATAAACAGCCTATCCCCGTCCCCAGCCCTCATCGCAGCCCCACTATCTACAGTATACAGCCTTGGGATGGAGTGAGAGGAGGCATGATGATAGATGTCAAATGTCCCGCACAATGTGGACTCCCCACAGAAACAAATCCTTGTGGGCACAGACAGGTGGACAAAGGCATCAATATGGAGGAAGGGAAACTGAACAGAAAGACAGAGGGGATCTGGGCACTGCAGTGAACGAGAGAAACCTGCAGAAACTTTGCTGGTTGGCACATATTTAATATGCAAATAATACAGGTGTGAGGAGTTTAAAGACAGGAGAAGGGACGTCGAACATGTACAGATGAATTTCAATGCAATCTACTGAATAATTTTTCAGCAAAGCACCTCATGGTGTCATAAGAGCAAAGGTGAGAGAAGTTTCTGGCTTCCTAGCTGAACATGGTGTCCAGATGTTTCTTAAAAATAATGTGATCTGGGCAGAAGAGAAGCAGTTTTACGCTTTCACTGGTCATGTTTTTCGGGGTGGTTACATGAATGCCAGACTCCAACAGCCCAGGCACATAGACCGCATGGGAGATATCAGATAACACCAGGAACAATGTTATCTAGAAAAATGGTCACTATGGGCCATTTTACAATCAACTAGCAAAAAGATAAGGTTCGCTTCCCTGAAGGACGTTGGTAGAGTCGTCAGCACATACACATTTCGTCAAAATGTGGGAGGAGCCGAGGATCCAGCTGAACCACACTTGACCAGGGTGTAGTGCCTCTTTAAGATGCATCTCCTGGAGCTACCATCCAATCATTTTTGAAATATCCTATTCTGAAAAAACAACAACAGACTGACAGACCAATGTAGCCATCCCTAGAGTCACCAGCATGACTTAAAAAAAAGATATATAGGGCCATGAAGGATGACAGCACTTCCAGATCCAGACAGACAGGAAGTGTGGCCGACCAAGCGGACAAACCGTAGTTGTGGTAGACCAAGGCCAGAAGGAGTGGCAGTGGAGATCCCAAGCCAATGCAAATTCAAGAAGTGTGAGAAAGAACTGGACTGGATGTGAGAAGCAGGGGCCAAAGGGGTCCCAGTGGTGGCAGCAGCACCCGGGGCTTGAAAAGAGGCTCCTACACAAGAACTCTGTGCAGTGCCAGGAAGATCTCCCAGGCCTCTGGTAGACCCAAAGACGAGAGGAAACACACCAGCTGTAAGAATGTCGAGTGCTGCTAATCTGCTAAAAACAGTCCCCCCGGTGCCATGTGATGCATTTGACAGAAAATTACACACTAAACAAATACGCCACTAGTCCGTCCCTACAGGATTTACAACATATTTTTTTTATAGTTGGGGAGTAAAATGCCTGATTCCAAAATTGTGATGCATGCTGCAATTTTTTGCAATGTTTTAACTGGCAAGGTTGTGGAGAGTTCGGGGGCTCGTTAATTCTAGCGTACTGCTCACTACTGAGCACACATTGACGATCTGTCTATTTAGGAAGTCGGAAGTGAATTAATTAGTGAAGCGGGAGCTTTAGGGCTGGATGTTGTTTGTGCAATTCCATTTCTATTGTAAATGCAATTTTCCAAAGCAATGAGCATCACCAATTTAAATCAAATCACTAATCTCAAACTCTGGGCAAAAACCCACACAATGAAAGGAACATGGCTACGAACCGCTAGAAGTAAACAGGAAAACAGTTTTATAGTTTGTCCAATCTAGTTTTCGCAAGTGTTTCATTAGCACTGTGTCTGGCAGAACGTGATATTATAACGGAGGTCAACACCTGAAATTATCAAACTTGGAGCGGCAAGCTTTTCCCCATGGCAACACTCAAAGAAACTTTCAAAGCAAAAAGCAAAGCAATGACAAAACTAAAAGGGAGCAATGAAGCTGCTGTGGCAGAAATAGACAGTACAGCAGCGCTCTGCAACAGACAGATAAAGTTCCACATTGAATCTCGCCAAAAACCCAAAACAATTTCTCCGGATTCTTAGTTCGCCGGTTCGTCCGTAGCCTTGTAGTAACAGATCAATGCCCATCTATGGCTTACAGTGCTTTCAGAAAAGGAGATGGGGAATCAAATTAACACGGTGCCAAGAGGAGCCGATCGAGAGCCCCTCCTTGATCGGCGTCCAGAAATGGAGGTTGCTTTTGTCTCCCTGGCACTGTGATGAGGCTGTTTGACATGCGAGGAGGCTCCTGCAGGCAGAACGCATACAGAAATAATTGAGTGTGGCGGTTAGGAGGTTGTGCCAGTGGTGGCGTGCAGTAAAGAGAGACAGATCTCTTTGTGTGCGGGGAGAATCGACTGCTCGAGCCGAGGGAGCAAGGCGGAAATGAAGAGTGGGAGAGCGACGGATAGGAGGAAGGAAGGAAGGAAGGAAGGAAGGAAGGGTGCAAAAAAAGTGGCTGGAATAGAGCAGGCCGGCTTCAGGCGCTGACAGCAGCCCAGAAGAAAAGAGGAAAGTGAAAAAGTGGGAAAGCGATTTTTTAATGACGAGGAAAGAAAGGGTGACAAAAAGAGAAAGACCAGAAACATGAAAGAGGGGCAGATGCCAACCACTAGAACCGATTGTTCTCGATGACTAATCTCTGGATGAAACTTCAATTATAGGACAAAGCTAATAAGCAGAGCGCTGTGAGTGACAGAGAGGCAGTTCAGGAGAGGACGAGGGAACGCGATAAACAAAATAAACTGACTGATGAAAGCATAAAGAGCTAAGAAATTCTTACAAGAAGAGCAGCAGAAGACAGCTCCGGATCTCTTGCTGATTTAGAGATGTGGGTTGTGTTTATATTTCTAAACAGATGTATTATCATGCAGTACGTGCGCACAAACAATATGTTTTGTCCCGCTGCACAGTGTAGCTGTCACTGCAGCCTATTGAGGAGCAGCCCTGTAAAGTCTCCCACCTAATTAAAAGTGCACGGTGAAGCATTTTCAGATCCATAAACAACTACGACATTGATTTTGTGACCTCAGTATAATTATCACAAAAACAAAAAAAAATATCACCCTTTACATGAGTGATGCTGTCGGCCTCGGCAGAAGCCTTTTCATTGTCTGCAGGAATGTTTTAGCAACAACGCAGCTCAAGATTTGCGTGTCAGTGTCAACAGTTCTTATCTGCTCATGTTCCCGTCGCACTGCTATCTGAAAATCCGCCAGACGGAAACTGGGTACGAGAGGCAACGCTGCCCTCTTTGCTGTTTGTTTGGCATTAAGCTCTTTGTCCCTTAAATCGGATCAGTGCAGTTACTTAGGTCGGGCTGACTAAATGCTGCGGCAAATTCAAACAAAGTGACGGGGAGTAAATTCAGCTGTCTTTAAGGAAAGACACGAGTCTACGGTAATTTGTGTAGTGATCAGGAAAAGTAATGTTGTGTCAAGAATAAAAAGGGGGACACCTGCTCTTTAAAGTGGGTCTAACTTTTGAAAGGTTCCACGTTTCCCCACGTTCGTCTATCGCCAGCTCAGTTTTAGGGCAGCGGGCGGCTTGAATCTCAAGGACAAAGACCTTTAAAATCTGAGCCGTACAGTAAGTGAATCAGTGCCCCGATGTATGACACCAACTCTGTGTCTCCCTCTGTCTGTCCCTGTCTTCAGGTGTCCCCAGCTTTGAAACTGTGTCTCTTCCAGTCTGCAGATACTGGTCCCACCAACCTGCCCAATGTTTCCCACTCAGGCCAACCGGTCGAGGCAGATGTCCGCCCACCCTGAGCCTGGTTCTGTTGGAGGTTTCTCCTGTTAAAGGGAGTTTTTCCTCTCCACTGTTGTCTATAGCTGCTCAAGGGGGATTTGTTGGGTTTTCTCCAAATGTCTGTATAGTCTTCAGTTTATTATGTAAAGTGCCTTGAGATGACTTTGTTGTGAATTGACGCTGTATAAATAACTAAAGTTGAATTAAATTGAAGTGGATACTACTGAAGGTAAATCTGACCTGATCCATTACTGGGCAGCGCTTCTGAAACACTCGTGTTCGTTCGCTGTGGGGTCTTTTATTTTTGCCTATTCACTCTCAGAAAAGAAGCTTTTAGGGCTACGACAGCTCGTCGCTGGCCGCTGTTGAAGGCCACACGGGTTCCCTTCATTTGGTTACTTAATTGCATCCTTGTAGTAATAGCTGTACTCACCGTGCACCACCATGTTCACATGTCATTAGTTCTCATTTAATTTAGTCAACGATAATTGCCTTATTGATAATTGTTTTGGAAAATCTATCTAAAACCGGAGTGCTGGAATTGTACCTTGCACTGAATAAACGGCACATGCAGTAAATGTACCTTTTTGCTTTTTAGAAGGTACACGTGGTTCTTTACCTTGAGGCTCAATAATAGAGTGGATTGTACCTTGGGGCCCAGAAATGGACTCTACAGTATTTCTGAGAGTGTCACCACAATTAAAAGTACATCACAATAGCTGTTTGCAATGAACCAGTGTTTTACTATTACCAGATTTATTTATTTTTCAGACAAGCTCTGAATTTATAAAGAGAACCTTTTGTTCCAATATACACTTTGCATTTATTTGCTGTGGATGTCCTTGGAAAGGGTAAGTCACACTAAATCTGAAAAATATGCGCATCATGTCTGCATCTTCCCTTCATTCATAAATATGAGAAATCCCTGAATAAAATAACAACACAATGTCCCCAACTCGTGTACGTGAGTATAAACCGTAGACGACCCACCACAATAAGGTTCCACATGCGAGCAGCTTCAGCCACCAGCGTGGAGACGCCGCTGCAGCCGGGCATCAGCACAATCTTGATGGGCTCAGTGTACAATAGGTCATACAGCAGCTTGGTGGCTTCTCCCGGGTCACACTGAAAGGACAAAAACGGGAAAGTATTTAACAGATGGACGGATAAACAGGTGGACGGGGAGAGTCAGTGAAATGAAGAGAAATGAAGTGAGGTGAGTGAGACTGAGAGAAAAGGGGCAGAGAGACAGACATGGAGGGTGGAAAATAATAGAGATTGAAGACAGACGGATAAGGAAAGGGAAGACATAAGCAATGGAGCGTGGGAGACGGAGGTGACCGTAAAGAGAAATCGGAAAACAGAGGAGAGTAGATAAAGTAAGAAGAAATGACATAGATAGAAGTAGCAGGGAGCAGCAAAAAGGCAAATGCAAATGTGAAGAAAAAAGATGTAGGAGCAGGAAAAGTAGGGAAAATGGATAGAACAAAGCCGACAAGGTCAAGATAAAGTACGGGAAAATGGCACAAAAGTAGCAGGGAGCAGCAAACAAGCAGATGCAAATGTGAAAAGGAAAAGACGAGCTGCAGAAAGAAATGGGGGGGGAAATATTGTCTGCACAGAGTTCACATCCACAGAGCCAGCATGTATCATCAAAACACCGCACACGGCCGTCAGATCAAGACAAAGGCGTCAAGACGGGAAGAAAGCAAACAAAAGCGAGCGCAGCGACCGCAGCAGCAGCCACCACAAGTCATTACAAGCCTCCGATGAAGTCATTTCCAGCATGTCTGTGTGGCGAGAGTCCGGCTGAAATGATCCATCACTGCTCTGTCAGCCAGATCACCGACAGGCCGCCGCCGCCGCCGCCGCTCATCAGTGTCACAGATAAACTGGCCTGACACATCTAATGATTCAGCATGGAAGAGGAGATGTGGCTCGCAAATGCAAATGCACACATGCGCTATATTAAAAAAATGAAAACGCAAACACTCCACACGAGTGTCGCAAACAATCAAAGTGGAGCAGATGATGGCGATGACCAGATACGGCTCCTAATTGGGGTGTTTGTCTCCAACAGCTGAATTGTCTCTGAGAGGCAGCTCTGTGATTTCTCTGAAGAGGTAATCACCACTCAGGACCCGGGGACACGTGGAATAGTTGCGCTTCTTATGGACTGATGTGTTTTCCATTATCTCTAGATTGGCTGCGATTACAGCGGTGTCATGTCAGTGCAGACGAAGGCAGAACGTTTACATACACTGCGATGATTCCGTCTTGGAAGCAGGGCTCTGACTGCTGTTGTTGCCCAAGTCAAAGTAGGTTTCGTTTTTTTATTAAATTGTTTGCTCTTTAATTCGACAAATGTGCTGGCTGTGCCTTCTGCCTTCCCCAACAATAACTGTCACCAACAGGTGTCCCCAGATGGAAACTTGCCAACAGGAGCGTCCACTAATGTCCCTTTGTGAAAGTCTCACACACGCCCCTCGTTAAACACATTTCACACACACAAAACTAATTAAACTAATTATTAATTATGCAAATAAAACCTAATCCCTAACTACATTTTTGTGTACACAGAAAAATTCTTGTGGTCAAAATTAAATACAATAATAATAAAAACAACAGCAAGAAGAAATTAATAATTTATCCAATTTTGTGGAAGTTGTTACAGGAATGGATCCAGGTGAAATTCCTCGTTTAAACATGTAGGAGACGTCTCCGAATCAACGAGCAGACGAAATAAAGAAACCAACAGCAAAGCAGCTGTTCCCCCACAAATCCACTTCACAGTTCGACGGTAAAACGCGACGAACTAACGCTGCGGTTTGACTTTAAACCCAAAAGTGCGGAGCAGGCGGTGGACGTGATTCGGTGACGTTCACCTTCGAACCAACAACGGCTGAGCATCCGAGGGGGTTTTCAAAGCTGTGGTTCATTCGCTGCTCTGGTCTGAATCAGACAACTACTTTGTTAAAGGGATTCTGGTGGATCTGGTGGCACGAACCAAGGACACACAGGAAGTAGATCCCGTTCTGTACTGGTAGCTATTCCTATGAGTGAACCATAACCATGGTGATTTCAGAAATCATGCTGAACTACTCATCCTTTTCCTTCTCCTACTTGTTTTTGCAAAACATAGTTAAAATACAAAACCACTTATGACTTTGTAAAGCAGACAAGATGTCAACTAGCTGTTTAGTTAAAATGTGCCGTTTTGGGTTTGCTCGAGGTCGGATCATGTTCTCAAAAAAACAAGCAAAAAAAAAAAAAACACAATTTGTTTGTGCCCTGACTGAAAAGCCATCCAATAAAAAGATTTTTTTGATCTGCACCCAAATGAAAAGGCACCAAGTGGGAAAGCAAACCAGAGTTCATCTAGAAGCATCCGGGTCGACCCCCATGATGGTTTGTGCTTGATGACAAAAACATGCATCAGTGGAAGCGTATGAAAAGCTGGTTTGCACATCTTTAGATCAACATTGACATAAATCTGTGCAGAAATCCCATTGTCTGTCATGAAAATACCGCCCTACGATGATTAACTAATTAAAGGTTTGGAATGAATGTCGGTGAGTGGATCACCCTGCACCGCTCACAGTCCCCTCGTCCCTGCATTAATAGAATTAATATTGACTGGGAGGGCAGCTTCATAATATTGATGTCATACAGGAGCAGGCGCCGTCGTGTAATAGATGACTGAGGGGCGGCGGGTTCTCCCTCCCCTTAATCACCACACCAGCTGGTTTGACGGATCACTTCGTCCCGCAATCGGCCGCTGCGGCGGCGTCATGTGAGGGAAATGCAGATTGATGCGCGGACCTTTTTAAACACCGTCTTCCCCGAAGCTTGTTTGTGTTCTCTGTGGCCGTGGCTGTGAGCTGGCTCCATGCTGAGAAGAAGCTTGTTGCTGCTCTAGTGTTGCAGCGCTCTAACTTCAGTCTGACGAGTGGAGAGTCACTGCCTACCCTACAATTAGATTGATTAAATCATTCAAAGCTAACGCTGCGCTCCAGCATCACAGATTTTAATAACAGCTTGTTTATTTTATTTTTTTCTAATTACCCACTGCTGATACCATGTAGAAATTTGAATTTAATGTGCAGATGCTGCCTATATGTAGGCATTATATAATTAAGAAAACACAAATCTGTCCTAGTATAGATTTCTTCATATTGTGAAGCTGCCAGACAAAATATTTCAGAAGCTTTTACTTTCTGTAATAAAACGGACAACTGCGTAGAAAGATTAAATACAATATCGTTACGGTAGCAGACTTGGCTGCACAGCATCAATAAAAAAAAAAAACTAGAATTATAAGCTCAACATTTGCTGGGAGGCCATAAAGATTTGAGAGAAAGTGCGTTACTGGGTGCTGAACCCAAACACTAGTAAAGAAATGTCGCTTAAGAAGCTTTTAAGTGCCTATTTTAACATTCAGATGTTTTATGCATAACAGTTATTGATTCAAGGTTAACGAAAAGTTTCCCAGAGAATCCATTCTAGAAGGCAAATCAATTCACATTCCTTAAAACTTCTCCAAAAAGCCTTTATCCCATATGAAATAAGGTTCCTTCATATCATATCGCACATTCTGATATTAAAAGTCCTTTATCATTAACATACTGTAAGAGCAAACAGAGGGAAAGCAACAGTTTGGATTTGACTTGTTACGTCTCCCATCATCTTTTACAGTTAACCGGCAGTAAAAGTCTATAACGAAGGGTCTATTCTTCAGTACAACTGTAAAGTGGCATCCGGCCTGTGGTTGAACTTTTCAATCACTCTGTTTTTATGACGGCAATAAATGAAACCTTGTATAAAGGGGGAATAAAAGTCCATGCTGCAGTGAGAGCTTAAAAAGAACCGATTCTCCCGTACGGAAAACTCGGGTGTTGGCAGCTCTGCAAAAAAGCCAGAGGAATCTCTGCTGTCGTAGCAGCTCTGTCCTCCTGCAGCCCTCTGGCCTCGATCATTTGCCCTTTTCGCCCTCAAGAAAGAATTTGGATTGATGACACTGATGCCATTCATGTGCACACACACACACGTTTCTAATGTGTGTACACGGCCATAAAAATAAACTCATACAGCTACACATACATCACACGCATTAACGCCCGCACTCCTGCCACTGTCCTTGGTGCTGATTTCCCTGAGCCAATATTGATGTTGATGTTAACATGCCAATAAAAGCCGGACAACGCACTCGCTCATCACACGACACTCAGGTTGAACAATATACAACGAGTGTGAAGAGGGGATAAGACGAGGGCCTGTGGGGCTGTAAATGTATTGATTCTTAAAGCATGCACAGCTACTTCCTAATTTGCCCCATAATTACGTCTGGCGCTGTGCTACAGCCTTGCCAGCAGACGTGCGCGAACACCGTTGATGAATATCAGTTGTGTTACAGTGGGTGGGGAAGTGTGTTACGGCTGCCAATTAAAAGAAAGGTGTGGAAAGTGAAGGAAGCACCTTGTTTCCCCGTTTCTATGTATCGTCACCGTCTCCCTCCATCACGGTTAATAATTGATCAAAGTTTGCAGTCTCGGCTTTGATATATCCATGGCAACGGAGAGCGCGTGCGTCTGCGCGTACGTGCACGCGCACACATGCGTGCACAAACACACACGCGTGTCCATCCATGTCTGTGTAAATCTCAGAAGGCTGTAAATAGTCTGATGCCGTCGCCAGAATAACCAGAGAAACAAGCTGTTCTGCTACCACAGGGTATCTGCATCCATTAAAAGGACAGGCTGGGATTAAGTGTTGAGCTTCATGAATATTGTATGATGTTGAACAAGCAGAGGACATCGCTTGATACTCCCAACCCTAATGGTCACAAACTGGTGTGTGTGTGTGTGTGTGTGTGTTTAGGCACCTGTTTGCCGAGCACAAGTCAAACTGTAACAGACGTTTCGGTGGTGTGTTAGGCAACAAAAGTTCCTCATCATGATCACAAACTCAGATCAAGAGTGAGCAGCGCAATTACACTCCAGCCTTGATCTCGAGATGCAAGCAAACAACTGGCTACTTACACACTCATCTTGATCTCACAGTTCAAACAAAGAGCCGCGCCACACACACACACACACACACACACTGACTGGTTTTATTAACGGGATGTAAATATCCTACATCATTAATTCCTTTTCTTGTAATTGCTTTTTCAGCCTCTCGGAGGGTAAGTAGCTAATTACAATTCAAGCCAGGTGAAAAACATTTGTAATCAAAACGGTAAAAAACTCATTTCACACAAAGTGTACGCAGAGCATGAGTAACACCCCCCCCCCTTCAAAAAAAAAAACCTCACGCAAACACTTAACTCAAGGAATTAAGCAGCATCACTCAGACAATGCTGTGTGTCTGTGAGCCATCCTGTTCAAAGGATCTGCATCTACTTGTGAAGCAGGAGGAGTGAGCTTTTCAAATCCCTCTGAAATCTGTTCATGCAATTGATTTATCTTTATGTATATGGCAGCTACATCTGCAGACAACTGTGTTCCCCACACTTGTAATCATAGGACGCAAACACACACACACACACAATTGATCGGTTCAACATTTGATTGCAACGAACAAGGTGAGCATGCACACTACTGTCAGCTCTGCATACATCCAGCTTATGAATTTGCACACATATTTTCATAGACCTGAAACCTTATTTGTTTCTGTGGTTTGCTTCAAGAGTAACTGTGTTGCCATGCCAACTCTCTCCCTCTCTCCCTCCCTCTCTCCCAAACACACACAGACACAGACACACACACACAAATATACACTCCTCTCTGCCTGCTATTCTGTTTAACAGGATTCCAATGCAGAGCCTTGTACACCAATCAGAATAAAGCTCGTAGCAAATTTCTAAGCATCCCCAGCACGGTTAACTGTTTGGTGACCCCGCCACTCTCCAGGCGTCTGTCCTGCAGCAAGATTGATAATGACCCTCAAGAGACGAGACATGAGAGGATGCCCAGTAATTGTGTTCATGCGTCTCCACTCATCTTCTCGTTAGGAAAAATGGCTCCTCGCGGGGAATAAATGACAAAGTAACAATCAGGACACGGAGCAACAAGGCCCAAATTGAACATTTTTCACAAAGATAAACAACGGGATTTGTGATTAAAGTCTATGAGTGCGGTGGGTGGTAAACTGGGGCTGGAGGGGAAACGAAAGCAGCTGGGGGCGGATATCGAATTTATAGTGGCTGATAATGTTGACATTTTGAAATACCACCATGATTAATGATTGATGAGCAACAAGCAGGAGGTGTGTTTGTTCATTTAGCACGAGCCAACGCTGGAAACATGTCATGGCCCCTTTCGTCAGGCAGAATGACGACTTGAGCCTTAGTTCTCACTAACATTTTAGCCAAAACTCATTTTTTACATCTGCGAGTTGGGGAAAGACAGCTGATGCCCATCCTGATGTTTCGGCAGAGGAATATTTCACGCACCACCTGCCGTGACCCTTGACAAAACCTGGATGGAAAATAAATGAGCTGCATAAAGGCAGAAAAATGTCATTTGAGAGCCAGGGGAAAGAAAAGAGCGATAAGTGATATTAAGCACAGAAAATGGCACAGCACAGGAAGTTGCCCCTCTGTTCATTTGAGAGGCAGATAATTAGATCCCTCACCGACTGACACCACACATCACTTCAGCGCGCACCTCCTCTGACTCCCTTCCACATGCACTCACCATGCTGTCGTAGTGGATCAGCTCCAGCTCGTAGTCGGGCAGGATGTCGCTCCTGTTGTTCACCAGGTCCAGGGCCATCTGAGCGGAGGGCATGCACGCCTGGCCCCCGGGCCACCCTCCGCTCATGGGGAACAGCGCTCCGATGTACAGCTTCTTCTTGCCTGCAGACGGCCGTGGACAGAGAAGGAGAAGAACGATGAGAGGGGCCCGCGGGAACATCGCGGGGGTCGCGGACCGAGCGAGTTACGCGCGGAGGACTGAGCGCGGTTCAAGGTGAGCGGAACCGGAGCAGCTTGGCCCTGGTGCTGCAGCGGTGCCAAGCTGCACAAGGGTCGGTTTATGTGCGGGTCTGCAACTAAGATTGAAGTGAATTCAACACGTGTCTTTGGGGATGAGGAGGGGGGGCACGAATGAGCGGGATCAGATGTTGAGCTTTGCAGATGCTTTTAAACGCATGTGTTCAACGCATGGAGCCAATAATTACGCCGGAGGTTTTCAGGACAAAGTCCGGCACAGTTCGACAGCGGCGATCATGTGATCAGTCAAGTTTCAGGCGAACCTTCGTCTCGTGCATGTCCGCACGTCTGGGAGCGAACTGAACTAACGCGATCGCTCGCGAATATCGGAGAGCGCGTCTGCTACTCACGACGTTTACGCACAACACGGACGCGCTTGGAGCCCGGAGCCCGCGTAGAACAGCCCGAGCAGGTCACATGAGCGGACGGGGGGTTCGGCCGAAAACGGGAGGCTGGACGGCGAAGCGAGAGGCGCGAACAGCAGCGACACGTCCCCGCGTCCCGCAGCCGGTTCCAGCGCATGAAACGATCCGCCGCGGAGAGGCAGGCGCGCTAGAGCTCTGCGTCTGATCCACTGCAGCACCGGCTGGTTCACTGCGTGTGTGTGTGTGTGTGTGTGTGTGAGTGAGAGAGAGAGAACGAGGGGGGAGAGCGAGTGAGCCAGGACAAGCCTGAAATGTGCGCCGAGAGACAGAGAGGAGAGAGAGGGAGAGAGTCGGAGGGGGCACCGGGCAAAATCTGCTCAGAGGTTTTCAATGGTTTTCTGATGAGCTGCACGCGGAGCTTCACTCGGACTGTACTTCCGCTCCACCGGAGACACGCGCCGGCTGATTCTCACAGCTGTTTGCCATCAATGCATCGGCACATGGGTTAGAATGAAAACGTTGTGGTTTTGTTTGAAACTTTCCTTCAGCAATTAGCTCTGTCAATGTGGCTGCTGTGGGACGTGCATCCATCTGCACAGAATAACAAAGTGAAAGCATCTGCAAAATTATTCACACCCTCCTGCTCTGTAATGTGTCAGAGCCCCGTTGGCAGCAATTTCATCTTTGAGTCTTCTTCTCGACGAGGTGTGTACACCCGGATTTGGGCTCTTTATCTTACTGACAGATGCTCTCAAGCTTTATCAGATTGGATGGAAAGTGTCTAGAAACTGCCATCATCAGGTTTCCCCTCAGATGTTTAAGTCTCGGCTTTGGCTGAGCCACTCAAAGGCCGTCAGAACCTTGCCTCGAATGCTTCAGGTCACTGTTGTACCGAGTGTTGAACTCAGTCTCTTGTTGTTCACAGTCTGCTGCAGGTTTTCTTTAAAGACCAAATCCCTATGTCCGTCCCGCTGAGATATGCCCCCATAGCATGACAGCACCCCCACTAAGCTTCAGGAATAATAAGAGCTGTGAGCAGAACCATGAAGGACGGATTGAGTCCTCCTGATGCGGTTGTCCCTCCAGCAGGTTCTCCGATCTCTGCAGAGAACCTCTGAAGCTCCGTTAGAGTGACTGTTGGGTTCTGAACAAGCCTCAGCTCTTGTTGCCTAGTTGCCCGGTTTGGCGGAACAGACAGACTTTGAGAAAACTGCTGTTACTTTCAAACTTCACAATTATTAAGGCTGTTGTTTTCCTGGGAAAACACAAGAAGCTTGTGAAACTCTTTAATAAGCCTTTTCACAAAATGTTATTGCAGAGGTCCACAGAGAGTTCTCTGGACCTCATGGTTTGTTCCCGTTTAAATTGTGGACCTTTTATTAACAGACTTTTTAAACTACATCCAATCACTTTAGGGTAAAAGTAGGACACAAAAGCCGAGATCCACCTGAAACCTTTAGGAGCACGACAACAATCCTAGTGAACATACTTGTACCAGAGATTCTGAATATATTTTTCCAGTTTGTCATTATGGGTTTAGCATATATACAGATGGGTAAAACTGTAATGCAGTGAAATATGCAAAAGCAGCTGTAATTATTCATAAATGTTCTAGCAATTGATTCATTTAATCAGTTTGATTAGATCACATTAAATTATTTTCATTGCAATTATTCCGCACAGCAAGCAGAACAAACTGCTGTTTAGCATCTAACTGTATCAGTGCAACAGGCATTAAAGGGCGTCTAGTAACTGACTGACAAACCAGCAGTGTCATACCGAGCGGTGGCTCCGTTGCTACAAACACGCTCTCAGGTCTTGATCATTTGCCGCTGATAGAATTTGAACAGTCCTCGGGTTAAGTATTCTAATTTCAACCAAATTTGACTTGGGTTTAACATGAATGCTTTGAAGTAAAATTATGATGATGAACTTCATGCTCACTAGGTACCAGGCACTCTGCTCTGTAACCACCTCTGCTAATTCACAGACCATTTCATCGCGACCTCCTTTCCACGGCCAAGTCTATGAAGTGCTACAGAATCTGCTTTGAGAAATCAGAAAAAAAAAAAAAAAAAAAAAAAAAAAAAACTGTGGCAGGTGGCATCAATCATGGCTGATGTTATTTGCCTTCATCTCTATCGGAGCGTAGACAGTGATGTAGTGGGGAGACGGAGAGTGGACTGCACACCTGCAGCACTGTTCCGATCTCTATCCCTGACACACAAAGACACGAGACACCTTCCTGCTCTCAGCCATGCACATGCAAAGGCCCTAAAGACTTCAAGCAGCTGCTCCTCATCCATTGTTTTTTGGAAACTTTGATGTTTGGAAGGTGCATTTGATATCAACTAATTACTGCAGGAATCCTAAAGAAAGCTAAAGGTTAACGTGGTTTGGTCTCTAAGCAATAAATTGAAAGTCATCATGGTACAGTCGCTTTGCATTTTGCAGCAGATGTAGATTATGGACTACACTTTTTTCCATATTGTGCTCAAGTTGTTAGAGTTCAAGCGTTAGTGCTCTAATTGCATAGTAGCGTTGGTGTTAAAGTTCTTTTAAAAATTATTTATTGCAGCAGTTGAAAAGGAGATCATTATGACTCCAGTCTAAATTAAAAAACCTTCTGTAGTTAGGCGATGGAATATGACTATTATATAACCCTGGTTCATTACCCAAATCTCATTATCTGGATATCTCCACGTAGCAGAGAGCGATCCACATCCAGCTGCTAACAAGCCCTCACAGGCTGAGGTGAGTGCGGTGCTCATCTGCTGGCATTTGCCTTCCACTTCCACCTCCTCATCCTCTCTGCCGTCCTGTGACCCATCCAACGCACTATTATTTAGCCGTGAACTTTATGCACACGTTCGCTTCACGAGCCTGCAGTCAGCACAGGCGAGGAGCGTTGGCATCAGGCGGCGGACGGTTAATAACCCCGTTGGTGGCAAACGCCACATGCAGAGAAGACGTTTGCTGCGGTGCAGCCTGGAAGAGGCGCATTGGGTACATGAGAGCTGTAACATGTTGCTGAGCCGCTCTAATGAGGGCTTTGTACTGTACGTTTGTGCGCCTGCGGTTTGCACAATGGGCATCCTTCGGGATAATGGCCTGTTTTCCTCCTGGCAGATGTGTTAGTGAGGAAAACACTGGTGTAAATGTTCCCCTTTTCAACACGGTTGCCGGATTACATTGTCCTTCACCTGTGCACTACTTTTTATTTCACGAAGAGAGAAATTCAAATGAGTGTGAAAATGTTCTTACAAAATGCATTGTGTAAAATCCATCAGGCTGCCTCAAACTCTACGATTTTCAGTAGACACAAGGATGCGTTTATCTACCGAAGGATCCAGGCTTGAGTATAATGATTAATTATTAGGAGCCTAAATGTTGGCCAGCGTGCTGCTGTAGAAAAATAGGGTTCTACTTTAGATACGGCTTTATGATTACATGATTTGTCCTGCAGCAATAAACTACATTCCACCTTGTGTCCAATACTGCAGCATCGCCGTTATTAGTCTAATATATCATGCACGAGTATAGAATAACAAGTTCATTGTTCAGCTGCAAAATGCCAGGCCACTAGGGTTGTATATGAGGCAGCCAGTTCTATAGGTTGTATTATGGAGAAACACTTTTATTATCACCGTGTGGATTTTTGGACGGCTGTGACAGTGCAAGGCTCTATGTCACGTTTCTGTTTGGGGGTGTAAATTACAGGAAACGTGGGGTTTGAGGAAGAAATTCTCACAGCTTCTGCTTTCTCTCTAAAGTCCTTTTTAACAGCTTGCCTGGCTGGACGGTTTGACATTTTGTGATGATGTAGAGATTACACACACACACACACACACGATGTGCCAGGTTAAAAGTGCACAGCTACAATCGGAATGATACTGAACAGCTGTGGCCGGTCTGGACTACATCAGAGCAGTTAGGTACTGAGCTGTTCTACTACGGAGCTGTGCTGTCGGAATGTGTGTGGAATGTGGTTTGACTTTGTGTTGCAGAAATAAGCAGGGCCTCCCTGAAATAGAATGTGTATCATTCAGCATTAATGATGTCTCGCACTAAGTTACTCTCGCGTGTGCATTATTGCACCCACACAGCATCAGAGATGCTGGCTTTTGATCTGTGCGCTGAGAACTTGTCAGATTGTCTCTTTCGTATGAGCCACATCCATGATTTACAGAAAGAATTTGAGATATTCGCAAGACAGACTAACGGACTAAAGTTTTACACTTCAGCTGAGTTTATGTTCGGTCGTCTCTGGTGACCCTAAGCTCATGCGTTGGTTTCCACTATACAATCATGTCTGGTTTTCATTCAATTGCTGCCCGAGGGCCTGAAGATCGCGGCCATTCGTATCCTGTTATGTGCCGTAGATGATAAAAAATTAAATTATTTGCCGTGTTACACCGTCAAACATTATTCTTCACCTGAGGAACAAGCACTTTTCACAGAGTTATGAAACCGTCCCGACCTTACATCTGAAAGTGTCGGCTGCTTCAGGTCATCGTACTAACCTGTTGCTAGTTAAGCTTAGAAGTTTCACCAAGTTTTTTTTTTTTCACATAAATATGTTTTGCATGAAATTCAAAAAGGGCATCAGTTTTGAAAACAATCAAATTTCTCAGTTTCAACATATTGACGTTGTCTCTGTGCTATTTTCAGTCAAAAACAGGCTTCAAATAATTTGTAAATTATTCATTCTCTTAATATTTACATTTTCCAAAACATCCTCGACAAATTCAGTCTTTATTCCTGTTTGACTGACGTCTCCTCAGAACAAGCTTTATAAAAATTACTTCATTAAAAAATGATGTATGAAGTCAGCCAATCCTTTTACTTGAAAGGCCTGACATCTTAGAATATTCAGCACAGTCTTACTATTGTAGCTTGAAAAATAGCTGAAGTTATTAAATATCAAAGTAGTTGCTATATCTTGTTTTTTTAATATCTGTTGATCAACAAAATAATCACTCAGTTGTTTCAGCTATAGACAATCATCAGTTGGCATCAACACACACATATAAAAAGTATTACCTGCACACTCACATGCACACACACACACACACACACACACACCATATCTAAATCACAAATGGTCCAAGCAAATGGTGGAAACTGCAGCGAGCAGATATTTTTCTTTTCTGTTTATAACGACTTGCGTCTTCATTAGCTACAAAAAGGCTTCACAGTATGTCCACAAGTGGGAGACGGACTAACTGCTAGAACTAAAAGATGGATTTGCAAAGATGGATAAACAGCCTCCACATGCCACTTTTAATGTCTGTCTGCAGTTAGAAAAGCTGCACATACCAATATTTTCTCCTTTCTCCTCAAATAGACGTGTTTTCCAACGTTAAATATAACTACGTGACAATATCAAATGCATTTGGCCGAGCGGCACAGTTTGGCTTAACCTGTTTTCGCGTGTTTACTTCCCTCTCGGCTGTTTGCTGATTTGTTTGTGCTCATTTAATACCTGTGGTTTTGCTCCGGTGAAAACACAGAAAGCAGACATGCAATCCAACTGCATATATGTGAACGCACACACACACACACACACACACACACACAGAGGTTAGAGCAGACACAGACAGGAGCAGGGTATTAACCTTTCTCCTGCTGAGGAGGCAGTAAGTGGGTGGTGATGGCACATTGAGTGGAGAGCGAGAGAGAAAGAGAGAGAGAGAGCCGAGCCAGATGAAGGTCAGTATTGAGACACTAGATGGAAGTTTCTATTTGTGGAAACAGAGTTCTCTGCTGCTTTGTTAATTATGTATTTGTCAAGTCTGTCCATGACATTCGTGAAGTTTTTTTATCATTAAGTAGCAGGAAAACTTGCATTCAACTGTAAATCACGTTCCGTGCACACACTAGTGCGGTTGGCTCATGAAAAGCCATCACTGCTTTAGGCCTAATTCGTCAGAGCGTCACTGTTGTGAGCCTTCCAAGGATCACAGCGAGCGTATGATTCAATATGTGGCCTAATGTGGCGAGATATCTGTGCGAGAGGCTGAGGCATCCTGCAACAGTAGCAAATGTATTCATCACCCTTGGCAGGGATCAGATAAAATGGCTGAACTAGTAGATGTTTTGACCCTTTTTTTTTTTTTTTCAGGAAAGGCTGACTAAGCGCATTGGTTCGTTTTCAGAAATGACCTGCTACTAACCCAAACATTTTTTTCCTCTCACAGGAACAGAAATACACGCTTAAAGTAGCACTAAATTTAGTCCTGGGCTTTGTGAACAGAATATTCCACTCCTGATAGCAGTGATACCTTCAAAGCCACGCTTTTGCATCCGTGTTTCATAATTAGTCTCGAAGGCAGCAAATCGAATTAGTAAGAAAGCACAATTTTCCTTAAACCTGTAGAAGCTCGGATGAGTTGAATTTTAAAATGTCAGCTCAATAATGAGGCTGATTAGTCGTAATCGTCTCACTGCTTTGATTCTTAAAAGAAGTGTTTGCTCAATACTCAGAGGCACAAAAACAATGCTCCTCGTGTAATGGGCTGTAAATGCCGTCAGCCCTGTAATACGCATGTTCTCTGTTACCACATATGAAAACTAATTACTGCGGTTCATTTGAGTTGGCAGCCTAATTAACTGATCTAAATTAATGTGTCTGACAGCAGCAACATCTTTAATTGGACAAGTTGCTCTCAAAAGAAGTTTCTTTTCGGATTTCCCCAGCTGGTGTGGGGATTTAAACCTTTTAGTTGGAGAACAACAGCTTGCCTGGGCTTCCAGCAACTGCTGTTCCGAATGGAGACACGCCCAAGTTGGGCCCTTTTCTCAAAGAGCTCTGCTGCCCTCTTGTGGTGGCAGCAGACAGTGCAGCTTGCACAGGAAATAAAGGAATAGTTCAGGATTTTTTTTTTTTTTAGCTGGTCTTCACATTAGACATGGCCAAAGATAAAAAATTATTCAACAGCATTTTTTAAAATATAACAAACTGCCTGGACATTTTTGTTAGAAAACATCCAACAAATCATTGGATTATAGTGATATTTCAAACCCATTTCCTGTAATTAGCATCACACACACACTCATTTTGTGTATTTCAACTAGAGAAAAGTGAAATGAAATTAAACTTCTATCCGTATCGCTCAATGTTAGTCTGTTTAAGACAAATTAAAGCAGAAAATCAGCAAATTGTTGTTGCAGATACAGTAGCTGGAGTATTTGAGGTTTTGGGACACTAATGCTGAAGGAGGCAAATACACACACACACACACACACACACACACACACACAAAAAGGTGCTGGGTCACAATTTTTACAAAAAGTCCAAAGCATACCTGCACTCACACACACACACACACTCGCGAAGTATCTAAGTCCAAGAAAAGTGTTTTCCTAATTAGCTGGATGGATAATTAATTTAAAAAAAAAGGTGGGGGGGCTTGTTTGTGACATTTATCTCTTTTTTTCCTGCAATCTTACAAACAAAGCCTGACTTTGAACTGAAGTGTGTCACCAGATCACATTTGTGTTTTTGTGTCACGTCGGTCAGTGTGGCTTTGGGCACCAGCAGCACAATCCCAGTAAAATAACACAACTAACAGCTGTAGATTAGCAGGATTTGGTTGGTGCAGATGTGATGGAAAAAATCTTACCTGTGTAGTTTTTGTCATCTTTAGCAGGCCAGAAAAAAAGAGGAAAAATAACAAATGATTAAAATACAGTATGATACAGGTTAAAACAGATTGTTTTTTAATTCAATTACATTGGTTATGAACTATAACTAGATTATGATGTGGTGCAGTGAAGCACAACATTCAGATGATTTCTGCCCACTAGATGGCAGTAATTCAACACTGTAATTGTCCTATGAAAAGCTCAAACTGGGGTTTATGCCAAGCTCTAATGCCTGGCAGGAGGTCCCTAACTAGATATTATGTAACCTCGGAGTTTTTTTATGCAAACAATAAAAATAGACAGGAAAACGTCACACAGTTATATAGTGAATGCACAGTAGTAAACTCACAGTAACACTCACATTTGTACGTTTTCGAGTTTCGTGGTTACACAATAAGTAGCCTTCTCTCGGTTGCCCAGTCCAACTGTGGCTATAATTCCCTCTTTCATCATTTTAATACTACCATTCCCATAGCAACTTTACCAGTTGCCATGCCAACTCTTCTGATGACCAGTTTACAGTCTAATTTCTTTCAGTTCTTTGTTCCATCCGTGTTTCTTCATTTATTTTCCCAAATTTGGACAAACCTCCTCACACAGGAGTCATGCCAACTGTTGTAACTGGGAACACTCTTGGTTGTCAATGATTTCACATATTCACGCATCCAGCCAAAGTCACATAACAACCAATGAGCGTTTACCCGGTTCACACTTTAACATACAGAGGCATCAGCTTTCCGCTTGCATTCATTGTTGGCTTTACCTGACTGCGTCAACAGTACGCGCTCCCTCGAGTGGATTACCCTCTGATTGGCTGAATCATTTATTGCCTAGCAACCATGCTCCACCACTGGGACAGCAGGTGTTTGTAATTATCTGCCATCGTTAAAGCCTTATGTTCCCATTTTTGTGAAGCAGAGTGGAAAATCTAAGTGAACCGTGTCTGTGTGACAACATCACGCTCACGGTATTTTGACTTGGCTTCAAATGTACGTTTGGGCTTGAAAATGATCAGTTAGGAAACGACCAACAATTCATCTTTTAGACAAAATGAGGGGTACATAAATGAATCCCCCCCAGCGTAAGTGGCACCTCAACGTAAACTCTTTAGTCCCATTATGGCTGAGGAACTCACAGAGGCAGGTGGGTTTAGGCGCATCCCATTTGCCCAGTTTAGTGCAATGGCTGATGTTTCTGCCCTCCAGGATGAAGCCGGCGTGGCAGCTGTAATGGAGGACCGTCCCTTCCACCGGTGGTCCCGGAGGCTTCGCCATCACTCGGCCATTCTCCAGAGAGGTCCACACACGTGGGCACAGCAGCACTAGAAAACACATGGAGCACCAGAGAGACTGAGAGAGCGACGCAGACTTATGGAAAGGTAAATACATCATTACTGGGCAGCGGACTTGTCGAAACGCATGTGTTGGGGTAAAAAAAAAAAAAAAAAAAAATCAGCACAGGAGGCCAAACTAACCACAGCAGAGTAAAGATCTAATTGAATTAACAATTACAGCAAAGACAACACAGCAAACATTCATTTCTGTTTTGGGCACTTATTTAAAATATTCAGTATTCACTCTTTTAGCTGTGTTGTTTTGCAAGCACCCAGGATCAGCACTGGGCAGTGAGGCAATGTTGGCAAATCAGCATTAAGCGTGTGGCACAAACTGGCCCAAGATGGATTTTTTTTCCCCATTAAGAATTAGTAGATGCGTTTTACAACTTTACTCTTTATTATTCAGAATATGATTAATTTGGTTTAATATTGTTAAGAAAGTCTAGAAAAGCTGTAGGATTATTTTATTTTATCCCCATTCATATGAGATCATGGTGTAGGAGATCGCTAGTTTGTCTGTGGAAGAACTGGAACCAGTGGTAGAACCCAGAAATCAGTCAGCGTTTGGCACTTCCTCTTCCCTTTGTTGAATGTCTCTTTGGTTAAATGCCTGGAATGAGGTTTGCAGGTGACGTAAGGTCAAGAGATGTTTTTTTTTGTTTCATTGTCACACATTACAATGAATCAATAAGACCATTTTTATGGTTTTACATGTCCTAAAAAGAGTTAGCAGTTGCTCACAAGTGGCTCAATGATGCTGGAGAGTTTTCTGACGTATTAAAGCTCATCGTGTCGGACATGGAGACTCAACTACTCGTCTTTGTAGCCGGGGTAAATGTGCTAAATCCGATTACACCCTGGGCGTGTAGTGGCGTGGTGTTAAAGTTGACCGGCCGTGGTGTAGCTCATTTATAGCCTCACAATTGCTTTTCACTTGTGACAATTGTGTACAAGTGGTGCTCATGTGTAAAAATTATCTTCTAAACAAAATGTACATCATCTGTCATGGAGCTTATTTTCTCTTCTTACAATAATCCAAATGCTAGAAGTAAAATCCCTGTTTCCTATTTTATTTCTTCTTTTCTTGGTGTATGTGCCACTGAGATATTTTCCTTGTAGTGAATGGGCACCGTGTTTTGATCTGATACATCATGGTTTTTAGTCTCTGCCAACAGCTGACGCAAACATCTGGGGATTTTGCTGCTAGTCTTGCAGGTGTTGTAGTTCCAGTAGGTGTATTGGCCTTTTTCCTGAAAACGCAGCATGTTGTGCAGTGAACGGGAACAGTGAAAATCAGCAAGCTGACACTGCAGACTTTACGAGAGGCGGGTGGTTTCCTTGGACCTAAATGTGCCGACATGCTGCTGCTCACCAGGTTTTTCATCTTAGTTTAGAGCAAGGGAGGCCAACTGTGGTCCTCGAGAGCCACAGTCCTACCGCTGCTGATTACCTGGATCAGGTGTGTCCAATCAGAAGCTGGGAGATAAAGGTTCTCCTTCTATTTCAATTTCACTCAACGCGCCTCAAAATGTTGCTTCTCATTCACACACGTGACCCACCAGGAGCAAAATTAAGGTTCAGGGTCTTGCCCAAGGACACTTCAACAATTGGACCAGGAGTCAAACCATTGACCCTGTGGTCCGGCGACTTACCCACTGAGCTACACCCACCCCACACAAAGGCTGTGCAGAGATGAAAAACAAGCTGGAAAACGAGCAGAGCTGTGGCTCTCGAGGATCAGAGTTGGCTACTGCCGGTTTGGAGTGTTGAGATGCTAATTTTGGCTAATTAGCAGTAAAACACAAAGTAGAACAGAGGCTGCTGGGAGTCTCATTACTGAGCAGACATGTCGTTAATGTTCACATGTTAAATGAAAGGTTTGCACTTAGTAACAATGAGATTATTCACCACTTACGCTCGCTGCATGGGTCACTCCACAGCCAACAAACGAGGCTTTTCTTCAACGTCAAAACAAACACCGTGCGAAAAGTGAATATAAATAAAGCAGAAAATGTTTACCTGCGCCAACATCTGAGGCTGAGCTTTAAACGAATTCATCCTGTGGGATTACGTTTGCCTCTTGCCTCTGCGGCTTTACCTCTGAGACGTGTGTGCGTATGTTAAGTTACTATTTTCAGGTGTCGGTCTCACATACACATACATTCAACCCAAACACACAACAAACCATAGAATCAAATTATGTCAAAGTTAGAGTCTATGAATGACACCATAACTATCTGTGGAAGCATTAAAGCCAGATAAATAAAGGTTTTGTGTAAGCACGGAATAAATTGGGTCTAACATTTGTCTTCTTGGTTTCCTGACAAAATGGCCAAGCTCTCGATTATAATTCTGCTTAGCTGCCGAGTTTGTTGAATCTTCCTTCCAGCATGTGAGCACATAACAAACTCCACTTCGCAGATTGCAGCTTGTGCTCTTACATAAGCCAGAGAAAACAAAAAAATCCTGCTTTAGAGAATGTAGTCATGGAAGAAATAAATTCCACTGATGTTAAATGTGAACTGAAAGAAGAAAAACAGAGATACAGCAGGGATTTGATTGGATCTCTGGCCTTATTCTCTGTATTTGCACTGTGGATGTGAACAGAGTAGAAATTAGATTCAGGCTTCACTGTCCAAGAAGAATAAGCAGATATATCTTAAGTACGCAGGAGCAGTAAAACAACTTGAAAAGTTTTTAATAATTAAAAAAAAGGGACTCGTTCGCCCAGCACACATCAGGTACACAAGTATCTCAGAGTGAACAGGCAAAAATAAGCAAACCGTCAGTCCAAAGGTGGTGTCATGTGAACTTTCAATGGAATTACTTGTGAACATTTAACCGAAACGTGAAGTAAATGACTGAAGTTTTAACAGCTGAGGTCAGATATGAAAACACACCTTCGCTGTCTGAATATCTTCATTTAACATAGGTCCCTATTCAACTCCAACATTTCCATATCGTACTTACATGCCGTACTGTTAAATTTATAATGAGTAGGGTCAGGCACTGCTCATTTTCCTCTCAAACTATAACTATAACTTAACTTATAGTTTTTGAAATGCAACACTTCCTCCTTAGTTCTTACATTTAAAAGAGCTGCAGTCATCGTAGACTTTTAATGAGGAAAATATGTGAGAAAGCCTCGAGTTTTGTTGACGTAAGGCAAAGAGCAAACAACTGGATTTAATTAAGAACATACGGGTGGAAATTCTCTGCTGGCTGTGTACCGACTCTTTCTGCAGCTGGACGGTCTTTGTTTGTTCTAGCTGGGCTTGAAGTGGGACGTGGCTGAAAGCTTCAAAAGGAGCGTCTTAGTGGACCTCCACTGATATTAGTTTGTCACACATACTGTTCTCAAGGTTTCACTCTCACAGCTCCATTTAGCCACGGCAGGCAGCTGACAGCGAAAAAGCTCGAAAAATCCTGTGCACATGACCTGCACGGCCCCACAAAGTTAGCAACACGCTGGAGAAGGAAGTTGATCGAGCCAGAGTTTTCGCTCGGAGATCGAGCGAGAACGAACGAAAGGCAACGTTCACGTCGTGGGATCTTCAACTCCAACGTTTTTCAGATCAGATCTATATTGCTCAAACAGCAGGGAAATTAACTTTTTAAGCAGCTCACCAAAACAGTATAAAGTGCAAACAGCAATTACAAAAATGGAAAAGTGGAAATATACAATGGATAAAAGTAATATAAAGACATATTAAGTTTGGCTGAAGCAGGAGCTGCCCAATAAGCGCCGAACAAATCTGATCAGATCCTCGTCCTCTGTCACATCCATCTGCTGTTGCTTGCCGCTGTTTTTCAGTTTTGTTTTTTTTTTTAATAGACTAAGGTCAGAGAGAGGTGAGATGCTAAAAAACCCCAAATAAATTCCAATCTGATCCTTCTGACGGCAGTGGCAGCCATCAGATATTATTTGAAAGTGGCCCAGATGTGATTTTAAAAACATAGATTTGAGTCACACTGGAGCAAAACGAATCCCGTTCACGCTGCTTCAGTGTGTGATGTGCTCGGAGCCTGATGTGCCAGCACAGCTCCTCTAAAACCACAAGACAGAAAATAAAACGTTTGCTACCGAGGGCACCGTAAAAGAGAATATCACTGCTAAAAAAGTTCATTTGTTCCAAGTTTTAAAAGGATGGGAAGGACTGCAGAGAAGCGCTGAACATAGAATGAACTGGTTGTACATAAGCTCTGTTTAATTTTGTGTCACTTTAGTGTTGATGATGATAACTTGGCAAAAAAGTGAGATTGAAGGCTGCTGAGTATTTCACACTTTCCGCTCACAGTAGTGTAAATGAGAAAGGTGGCGGTAACATGCTGTCAGAACAACTGAGAATTCATTTAGTTGTAACAGTGGTTTTAATTTGATGTTGATTCACCACGTAGGACACGGAAGAACTGATTATTAGGCACGGGGTTTGTCTTGGAAAGGAAACATCCGACAAATAAAACAGGAGGGGAGGACGGGATGAAAGGGGACGACTTGGACCAAAAGGGACTTACAACATCTGCTGTGCTGCGTCATGTCCGTCCATGTGCCGTTGGGTAAGCATTTCCTGACCTTAGGTCCCACGATAACCCGGTTTCCCCTGCAGATATACTCGATCTCATAATCCACAGGCAGGATCTGCACACTGCGGATCTGTGAGAGAAGAGAGAGACAGTAATTAAAGAGTGATAGATGCTCGCTCATCCCACTTCTTCAAATCCTCTCAGGGACCCTCTTCATTCTGTATCAGTGCTGCAGACTCTGGAGCCATATGGCTGTGACAATAAAGCTGTACCAGGAAGAATATTTTATGGCAGTATTGCTCGCATTGATGGCCTGTCACACTCTGATTTACACCTCCTCTCTGCCTGGGAGAGGGGGGGTAAACCAGCAGGATTGCCGGGATGCAGATCTTTCAGTTCGGTGTGTGTATGTACAGTAGGTGTGTGAGCGTTCAATAAGAACAGTGTGATCCGATTTAAAAACCACTGAATGGCTCAGTTGTAGTTTCTTTCAGCTCTTTGAGCATCAATCTCTCTTCTAGTTGGAGTTTTGCTGCAATGAGCTTTAAGGTCCCTGTCTGGTAGAATACTGCAGAATCATTTTTTTTTCGTGCAGACTTTGACACTACAAGGCCACTTTTACAGCTGCTGAAGGACGAAAAGTTTCTTTGTACTCAACATCAATTGTAGCTCAAGTACAAGCATAATTTTTTTTCATTTAACAACTAGTTTGGAATCGACTTTTATGCAACTAACACAGCAAGAATGAATCATCCGGTGACATTCTGATGTATGTAAGAATTACACAGATTTGGCAGTGATTCAAATTTTTGTATTTTACATCTATAAATTTGCAGGAGTTGCAAGGGACAATTTACCTTCTTAATTCAATATTCTGCCATTTTCTGCCATTTGGTCAAAATGTAAAAGTTTACAAACACAGAATTTGTCAGGTTAAATTTGGACGTGTGCACAACAAGTTATATTGGATCCAATGGCACAGCCAAGTTTGCTAAGTATTATACGATCACACAAGGAGCTTAAAGATTGTTTTCCAACAGTTAACAAATTATTCTATAAAATTATATGTAAAAAGGTCAATTAACATAGCGCACACAAGCTCAGAAATTCAAAGACTTTAACAATGCAAATGACTGAGGCTTACAGGCAGGAGCAAAACCATGACACAGCAGCAGCCAGGGCAGGTAAAAACCAGGATCCAAGGAAGAGGCCTGTGACAGACTGGAACTAACACAGGAACTATTGTTTGGCATGACAGACAACATGGCAGCAAGCAGGTGGAAGTGGCAGGTTTGAATAGTGGAGAACCAATGAGGATAAACGGGTTTGTGAGTGGGCAGAGAAGGTCAGGTGACCAGGAGTGAGAGGAAAGTCGAAGGGCATCTGGTGGCTGCATGAAGAATGACAGGACCCAGCGGTCAAAAAAAGACAAGTTTGGTTAAAATGCAACAACTTGGTTATAGGTTCAGAAAATGGGGTCAGTGATTGTGGCCAGGTACGACTGACAGTTTTAAACAGGAAGTAAAAAGGCGTCTGCCATGATTAGTCCAACATTTTGTCAAGTCAGCAGCATTTTCTCTTTCATACCCTGAGTTTTTCCCACAGTCTGCTTTATCAGTAAATGAAAACTGAGCAAGACAGGATGCGGTTAAAAACTCATCAAATTTTATGTCAAATTAATATTTTATGTATCAAGAATAAGCTTTTATTTGCATTCTGAATGTATGCATGTGTATGTAGGTTGTTGAAAAATCGAAACCAACGGATTCCATATTTCCCACAATGTATCTGCATTTCCCACACTGCTTTAATGAACAGCTGAAGGAGACATGGAAATATTTCTCAAAGATGTGACAAAGGTCAAAAGTTGCAGCTGATCTTGGGACACGAGCCACCCGAGCCAGCGGGCCGCTCTGCATCAGCTGCGTGTGTAGAACATTTTATTCAATAACCTTTGAATTGAACAAATAGACTGACGTCTTGGAAATACACTTGTTCCACAGATCCACACCATTCTTATTTCAACCTGTTTCTACCATATATGCAAAGCTAAGCTAATGATCTGCTGGGTTTGGCTTGTGCCAATCTCCTGATCCACAATTCAGCAAGGAAATTTGTCCGCAGGAGCGAGACGTTTTTACCTGTTCTTGTGTCAAGCCTCTATAGCGGATCCCTCCATCCCTGGGAGGCCGGATGATGGCACAGCCTGAAAAAAAAAAGAATAAGGGAAAGAGGTCTACAGCAGCTGTAAGGGAGAGCTCTGTCTCCAAATAACAGATTTATTACAGCAACGTGATATATTGTTTGTTCGACCGACGCCTGCCTTACTGCACAAATTACAGAGCTTCATTCAGGTCACTTAGCAAACTCTCTAGAGTTACCTCTGTCCATTAATGCATATTATCACACACACACACTCACACACACATACCCCGTCACAAACACACACAAATTACCTCCAGCTGATGAATTATGTATGGGCACAACAAGAGATGGAAGCGCGGTGAGAATAATCAGAAACAATAGTCGTGCCATCTCCGGATCTGAAAGAGAAGGAAGAGAAGGGAAGAGGTTTAAAGAGGGAAGTGTGACAGAGAAATTGAGGGTTCTGGAGAAAGAGGAAACTAGATACAAAGACACAACTGGTTAGCGAGAGAATGTTCTTGCACTACAGTCATTTCTTGGTTCACCGCTGCCTGTCCTTTTAAACGCGATGCATCAACGTTTTGGCGAAAAGCTGCCTTTTTTTAAACCTGCTGGCTGTGCACAGAGAGGATGAGCTGCAAGATGAGCCTACTTTTCTCTCCCTGCTTCTATTTGTACGTACAGTGCAGACAGCTCAGGTTCAGCTGATTGCCCGCCTTACTTCATTTCAAAGCCCCTGCACACGGAGTTTCAGCTCGGGTTTTGATAGCTGATAGTGATGTTTTTGCAAAGTGACTAGCCATGGAAACATCTCACACCAAAGCAAAGTCAATAATCTTTAGAGTTGTCAGGGTAGAAAATAGCACGTAGGCCACGGGCACAGGCCTTTCCTTGCAAGGCAAAAAGGTGCTTTTAGGTGTGCTGGCAGCTTTTTAAGCCACAATGACTCACCTCATCCCACTGGCAAGGAAACTCTTGGAGACGTTTAAGCATTACACTACATATTTAGAATCGCACTCCTCTACTTTTGTCAGACTCGGAAAATGATCTAAATCTAGTGCACACAGCAAACACACAGCAGATTCGAAAATCGGCCTTTTTAATTGTGTGCACATGCACCAAGCCAGAAACGTCAAGCGGAGATGAGAAGCAACTTCCAGAGGCCTAACCTCACCTCAGAGAACAAGCCAAGATTTGTTTTGTTGTTTTTTAGTTTCAGAATTGTAGTCCTCAACCCAACCCAACGCTGAGAACTTCTCCAAGGAGTCCTGCTTTAAAATTAAGAAATACTACTATAAAATCTATATATAAATATTAGCTTAATTCAAAAGCAAACCATTACATGAACTTACTGATCATTGTGTATCCTACAAAAACTCTGAGACTGATTGTCTAATGTGCACATTTCGAGAAGTGCTACTTTGCCACATTACCTTAACACACAGACACGCAACTGACAGTGTCATCAATTAACACACGGTTCAGTATACAAATGTTTGCTTTACAAGTTTTTAATGCACACACAAACATAAACCCATCCAAACACTGTCACACCTAACAAGGCAATAAGGGGGTGGGGGGAGTGTGTGTGTGTGTGTGTGTGTGTGTGTGTGTGGTGGGTTGGTGGGGGGGTGGGCAGGGGCATAACAAAGCAAAGCACCACAGTGAGTGAGACAGATGGCAGCGAGGCTTGCTCGTGGAAGACAGACAAACTCTGCTGGATACTTCATTAGCATTATCCAGTGTATTTTTAGAGTTCACTGACAGGAGGCATGCAGGAGGTAGACACCACCAGAGTTTCTAGTGTGTGTGTGTGTGTGTGTGTGTGTGTGTGTTGACAGTGTGTGAAGGAGGACGGGGAGGCATTAAAGCAAAAAAAAAAAACAGGGGGGAAAAAGAAGGACAGCCCAGCAGGAGTCATTAATATCAGCAATCGCACACTGAGCCGGATAAAAGCAAAACTATGCGAGAGCGAGCAGCCCGGATGAGGCAGCAGAACCAGCACAAAGCCACATAACTCCATCAGCGGCACTGGGCAGACAGGAGGGAGGCTGGCCGTCAACTCCAGTGGCCTCAAGCTTTAAATGCAATTAAGGCTTCAGCACCACAGACAGCGGCTTCAAAGCTCCAGCACTGCAGCCTTGTGAAACACCTTGTTACAGAAGCACCTGCAGCCCATCCACAGTCACTTCCACCTCTAATGTCACACACACACACACACACACACACACACACACTGAGCCTACTTCCCTGCCTGTTCAGAATGCCGGAAGCTGCAATGGCAAGACATGATGTCCATTTCAGCACCAAAGACAGCTCACGCTTCACGCTCGGTAGCATGTGGAGGCTAAGAGCGGCTCGTCACTGGATGCTGGACTTGCATCTTGTGCAGGCGTGAGCTGGAACTACGGGGATGTGGGGGTCACAGTCCGGGAGCCACCAGCCGTGTGCTGCCGGTAGTTACAGGGGGGGGAATCCGTGATGGCCTGTAGAGGAAGGCCGACCATACCAACAAGCCCGTGCAGCTCTCCGGCGAACGCGTCTCCAAAGCAGCGTGGCGTCGGCTCGAGCCAGCCGCATGTCGCTGTCAGACGGGTGAGATCTGACCCCGTCAAATCAGTAAAATGGAAATGCAGACAGGAACGGAGATGGAATGGCTTCCTGGAAGGGGGAACTCAAAACACATCTGGCCTGTGCCCGTCGAGAACGAACGGCCCTTGCATGCAGAATGAATCACACATTTGGCATCTGCCTATATTATCCGCACAGGAAATGGATCATTTCGGGAATAAATGCACTTTGCCGCTGCCGCCGACAGCCACGGAGGCATCGAGGCTGTAGCGTGTGTACTTACTCTGAGTTTCGATGCGCTCAGTCAAGATAACAGTGCGTCCTCCGGGTGGGACCCGCCGGGAAAAGCCCAGTGTCGGATTATTTGGTAAAAATGTGCATCTCTGCAACGATTTCTATGGCTATATTAATATGGCTATAAATGTGCAAGCTGCTCCGCGCGTAAACAGACGGCTACAAAACCCCAGCGTCCCTTAGTCGGGGATTTACCGTGTATTGCAGTCAGTTGCGCATGGCAAGTGTAAGAAATGACAAAAATCCATAGAAAAAATATACATGCACTATATACAAACGCATCCCCATAAACGTCGAAACACCGAATCACCACACTCCCCTTTTTTTTTTTTTCCTCTCTCCCCCTACAATCTTGAGCTAATTCACGACGTCATGATGGAGACGCACCGTGCGTAACAGTCGCTCTCTCACGCATGTATCTGATCCTCCCTCCACGACGACACACGCCAAGGTCCAGGGCCACAACGGCGAAATATCATAATGAATCTTAAGAAGGGGGCGTCGGATTGGTGATAAGCTTGAGGATTTATCCCACCGTGAATAATTATATCACGGCGGGAGGACTAGGCACGGATGGAGGTGCAGATATGGCGCCGTGGCATTAACAGTGACTACACTGTTAAGCCGTTTTCTAAAGCCCCGTAGAGCTTAAGTCAACGAAGCAGCAATCAGTCGTTTCTACAACACTGGCCATCTATTAAATCAAAGAGCATCGACTTCCTCTATCTCCATTTTCATTCTTCTGTGCCATCCACTGCCATCTCTTCTGAGATCAGAATCCTGCTTTTATATTTACATATCTGCTGAATAATTGAGGGAAGGCTGGGGAAGCCATAACCCTGTCTCACGCCATCCTCTCCCTCTCGGTGTAATCCCACCCAACCATTTAACGTGCAATGGAGGGGTGAAGTATATGTGAACGTGTGTGAATCACAGCAGCAGTTTTATTGGTTATAGGCAGAACAATGTGAGTGAGGAGTGAACACAACGAGCCACACTCGAACAAATTCACTGATGCCATGAGGAGTGTAAAGCCAAATGAAGATTGGTGCAGATAAAATGCAAACGATGATTGAAATACACTCAGTTAACCAGCGGTGTCCGGAACATCTGTACAACAAAACTGTCCAAATTAGCAACGCATGTAACTGTACATGTTCAATATTTTCCAGCTTTGTAATAATTACATACATTTACAAGTCATTTCTTGACTTCGTTGTTTTCCAATCATACACTTTGATAATCAAAGTACAATATCGGCAAAAGATGAAAATACAGACATCAAAACAAAAAAATAAATCCTAGCTCTTCAAGTCTCATCGGAAAATGGTGCTCGGGTGATTCAATTTCTTCTTTTTTTTCAAATCATAACAGGGCACGTTGTTGTTCTTTAAAGTGTTCTAAAGAGGACTACAGATGAGTTTTATTTAAAGTACTAATCATGCTAAATGTGTGTGGAGGTGCACTTCAAATTACAAGTGTAATTTAAAAATCATAAAAGCAAACGCAAAGAAATCCACATATACAAATGTAAACAATATGTCAATTTTACAGCATAACAACAAGGCTTAGCTTCAATACGTTAGCTTTAATTGTGTCAGCGACTGTCGGCATCCAGCCCTGAATGTGTCAAACGGCTGTTTCAATAGCTGAACAGGAGTGCATGCTGTTGGAGTAGCCTTTATTATCTTTAGACTCTACCCCATTCGCTCTACTTATGTCAGGAACTTTCAAAAAACGCATTCTATCATGCTAGAAAGGACAAATCCCTACTTGCAGCATGGTAATAAAGGAAATAAATACAGGAAATGTGAGCTGAGACAAGCTTTCACTCTGCACTGACAGAATCGTTTTTGTCATTTTTTCCTGCAAAATAACATGCTGAGGGTTAGAGAGGAGTGGGGAGCTGAAGTGTGTATGGAGAAATCCTGTGACCCTCTACCTTGAAGCGACTGATGATGAGACTTGACAAGACTGGGTCGGGGGGGGGACAATGGAGGGTTTAGTTTTCACCAGTCTCGCCAAATTAGATCAACAATTAGCCTGGGAAAGCAGGAAATGATGTCTTTTTAATATGTCTGTTCAAACAGGACTGTTGAGCGTTCTTCACTGTTGCTTCATGCCCAAGGAACAAATCCAACCCAGACTCCACGAGAGGAGGTGAATGCAGAATACTTGTCCTGGAGGACAAGCGCTGTAGATTTCAGTAGTGTTCTAACTAGGCTGCAGTGTCAGCTTCAGAATAATGTGTTGTCAGTCATCGAAAGTGTGCTTCTTTACACCTACTGTATCCAGTTTGACGCTCGCAACTAATTCAGTGTCTTATACTTTGCTTGGTACCTACGGTATGTGTTAGGGATATTTTTCATAATGTTTATTAACTCACATTTTATTTTGCAGAGTTATCTTTCTGACAGCCTCACAAACTGAAGCTTCTGTGGTGTTGCTTGTAAAAGTTTTGTTGTCGCTCTTTGGCGGTTGTTTCTGTCTCCCTTCTATCTATCAATCCTCCTCTGTCTTTCTCCCCTTCATCTCCAGTCACGCTCCCTACATCGCTGAGATCCCCAAGGTGCTCGACGGAGTCGTATTTCTCCAGGTCGGAAGCAATGGTCTGCAGGCTGAAGACTGAGAGAGAGTCCGACCCCGCCCGCTCCCTCGCCTTTTCATTCTCTTTCTCCTTGTATTTCTCCACCAGATTAGCAGCTGCATCCGCTCGATCTTTCCCAATCCCACCGCCGCCGCAAGCTCCACCTTCATCTCGAACTTTGATGTCGGACTCTGCTCCGACTGGGGGACTCCGCCCACCACAGACAGTGGGCAGCCCTCCCTCTGCTTGGTCCCTCCCCCTCTGAGCATGGATCTGCTCGCTGATTTGCTCCAAGTTGCGCAGTGCAATGGAGTAGCTGGTTTTCACTTTCGCTACGTGCTGCTCCAGCTGCAGAACTTTGACCTTGTGTTCCTGAAATCACACAGGACACAGGTACAAAATTATTTTTAATGCTGACTTTTATTTTTAACAGAAAAATAAACATTCAGACTACATAAACAGAACTGATTCTCCTTATGAGACTGCGAAACTGGAAGAGTAGAGGATACACTGCACACAGCATATTTTATGTTGTTTTTATGTATCCAGGATTTCACAAAAAAGAGACACTGCTGAGTTCAGTATATCTGCATTACCTCCAGTATGTGGTTGAATTGGGCTTTGAGCTCAAAGTAAGGCTTGGACTTCAGAATGACTCTTTTGAGGGACTTCTGTAGCATCTGAACCCGAGCCTCTGCCTCTTGACAGGCGTGTGTGACGCGCATGTGCTCCCTCTCACTGCGGAGTCGCTCCTCCTCAGCTTCGTTCACCTGTGATTGAGATGCACGAATGGGGCATTAAAACACAGTGTGGGAAGGCCATAGATCTCCCTTTTCATTCATGCCGCCTCTCTTGTTCTCTGCGCTGGGTCCCTCTTTCCTCAGAAAATGCTGAAGATAGGAAAGCCATTGTTTGTCCATCTAGTTCTTGTATATGTGCTAAAATAATACACAAGCTTACTTTTTCCTTTCACCGTCTACTTACTTAACTAAAGTGTTTATGGACAACATGCAGCATGTATGTAACGTCTTACTAGGCACACTTTTTTTTGTTCATTAAATATTACTAGAGCCATTGCGATCCAAAACTAGTCAATTAAAACCCACATTTTTTTTAAACGAGTCCAAAGATGCTAAAAATCATTGTCAATAAACATTCAGTATCTAACTTTTGGGGTAGGTATAGTCTGCATAACTGAAGTTATGAAGCGCTATGAAGTGCTACTGACAACCAAGACACAGACCCACAGAATAGCACTGGTAGCAGTGTGGAGATGAACCTTTCAAAGGTTTTTGATCGAGGCTCCCCTTTATAAGCATTAAAAAAAGAGAAACACCACCAAACTATGTGCATCACATCCTGACACAAAAGGACACCTTCTGTGCATGTATCTGCGAGACAGCACAGGATTTGACAGAGCATCAGTATCCAACACAGTGGGTGGACTGATTTTGAGTCTAGTGTATCAAATAGCGTAATTCTAAAAAGTGGTGTGTTATAGTTTTGATCCGCATTCATGTATTTCACACACATGCATACATGCATGTAAGAATTCGGAACAGGATTTATCCATGCAAAATAAAAACCTTTTCCTTGTTATTACACCATTGTTGTGTGGTACATTTCTATTTCAATACCTTGGAGGTAGCGTGGTTGAGCATCTCCTGCCAGGTGGGATCCAGGGTGTTCTTGCCATCAGCCATCAGGCCCTGCTCTGCCACATAGACCATCTCCCTGGCAGCTGTGTGCATAGAAACCGCTCTCTCATAGCTCAAAGCTGCCTTCTGTGTCTCCTGCTGTGCCTACAATGGCAGACAAACATTTTTCAGTTGTGACAAGGACACAACCTCAGCTTCTGTTAAATTCATTACAATGAAAACTTTGTCGTTCTTTTTGTGAATTAGTTTTTGATTTAAAATGCTTCAAGTTTGATGAAATTAATCATCAGGTCAATAAAAGAAACATAGGGCAACAATACATTGCCTTTGGAATGCTTTTATAAAAGGTTGTTTATTTAGCTCTGTGCCATTTCCCATGACACCGTCCTTCATCTGTGTTTTTCATTTTGTCTTCTGTACATAAAGTGACTTCTTGTAATTGAGTGCAACCCACTGCCGTCATGATTAGTCAACATAACAACACATCAGGTTTTCAGAATGTGGTGGAAACTACAAGAAACTTACTTTTGAGGCAATATAGAAAAGTTGTGATAATGACGGTTTGTTTATCTGGTACCTAATGTGTAGAGGTTTGGGGAAATGCCTGTAGAACTCACACCAATAAAATTTGTTATCGAGAACCAACAAACCATCTGTTGTTCAAATCACATTTAATGAAATTTGATGATATGGTACTTTAAAACTGCTTAGGATTTAGCAAGTAAAAAAAAAGGCTACCAAAGAATATACAAAATAGATTTAAAGCGAGAGTGAGTTGTTAGAATCTCAAAGGAGCCTTTATATTTACACTTAATTTAAATTAGAGTCAGAACAAATTTGAAAAGCAGGTGTGTTTCAGTCAGAGGGATGAATTAACGGAATAAACTTGACAATGAATTCACACGTTAAACTCTCACTGTGTTTAAGAAGCTGCTTAAAATAATGATATGAGTAAGTACAAGAATGTCGTATAACATGTCTTTGTATCTAGGAACAACAGATTGTTTAGTGAAAAGCTGCTATTTATTTCACTGTTGCTCTGGAACTATTAGGTATCTTTAATTATTGTCTTATTTATCTGGGATATAAAGAGCATTAGAATGATATGTGTCGTCAATTACAAAGGGATGGGGTTATAAATACATTTTGGCTTCAGCCTACTCCATTTCTGTCTCATTTGAGATGGAATCAAGTATTATACAGCGAACAATGCCTGTAAATTGTGCAAAGAGACAATGATAAGCAAGAAGAATGGTCATTTACCGTAATTGTAAAGACCTGAAGCAAGTCCTTATGAGAGGAAATGAACATTCTCGTGCATGTAACAGGAATGGTGAAACTAGTGTGGATTACTTGGCCGGTCTAAGGACACAGTAGTAAAAAACATACAGTATGTCCAGGCCCTACGTTTTTTGAAGTACTGGGTTTCAATATGGTAAACTGTATTTCTGCCAAAGAAAAATTAAGGGCACACTTAAATAGCCACCATACTTAAAACAAAATTTTTTTTAAACACATGGAACACATTTAAAGACATGTGCTGTTTGTGTGTACCTCTTTTGCAAGGCGACGAGCTTCATAGTATGGTCTGGCTTTCTCTATGCAGCTGCCAAGCTGAGAGCTCTGAGCATTCAGCTTCCTGGCAGACTCTGTGAGGATCTTCCGGTACCCTGATCTGGCATCCTGGATGCATAAAATGACAAGATTTGATTTACCTTTGATGGGATAAGTGATTAGATTTCTCACAGGAGTGTGGCTGGAAGTTAGCAATCAATTCAGCGAGTATCAACTGCTCAGCACAAATGCATTTTCCATTTTAACATCTTCAGATCTTATGCTTGGAAGATATGGAAAACAAAATTATCATATTGATCAGCACCTTCAGGGTAGACTAATAAAATATTAATTTAAAAACAGACATACTTTTAAACTATTTCCCAGGGTATCAGTAATTTTCCTTTCATATTTCTATGGTATGTTTTGTCACAAAATAAAAAAATATATATCCTGTCTTTTTCCACATTATTTATTCCTGTGCAAGATGACTGAACAAATCTAATTAAATAAATGGAATGCGTATTTTTACTTACATCCAACTGCAGTTCCAGTCGATTGATTTCTGCACTGGCTTCATTTAGGTGCTCCAATTCTTCCTGTGGGAAAAGGAAAATGTATTGCTTCAGACTTGACACCAAAAACAGGCGACGCTTTAATCTTGATTCTATGTTGGCTTGTTCTAAATAAGACATGACTGAACTGTAAAGCCATACTGTAAAATCACTATTATATTCTTCTAACACAGAGACTTGAAATTAGCACTGGTTTGTGGCTTGTCATTAAAAGCAAACTTTAAAAGACTATAACTGAGTTTAATGATAAAGTAAAAGAGGCAACACCCTTGGGTGAAAAGGGCTTTGACTATTATATTGTACTTCCGTGGATCACAAAGGTGATGACTGACAAAAAAATTGGATTCAAGCGCTTAACAGAACAAACACAGGCACATAAATGATCAAGATGTTCCAATTCAAGCACACAACTACCATTCTAGGATTAATGAGCAACCAAATTTTACCAACCCAAGCACCATTTTTTTTTTTTCCAATTTACTGCACACTCAAATAGAGAGAGAGAGAGAGAAACATGGATTAAATTAGAAATGAAATATCGTAGATACAACGTAAAAGATAACAGAACAATAACACTTCAAATAATGTATTACATACTGCTCTGAGCCTGCCTTGTTCCTTTACTTAAACTAGAAACACCTGTATAAATCTTGGTTGCTGGCCCCAGGGATAGGTGGCTCCTGTGCCAGAGCCTCCGTAATAAGTGAATGTTGATACTTCCAGCTTGAAAACTCAAATCTCCATTGAAAAAAATTTCAAAGAGATCCAAAAATCACCACAAAGAGACGCAAATGAGACATATATCTTTGAGTGTGGGTGTCCTGTGTAGGAGGTGTGGGGGACCTTTTACTTCTGTATGCTCATAATCTATCCATAACTGGGGCTCAGATAGGCTACAACAAATGTCTGGATGTATGAATGAATCAAACTGCTTTTAAATCTTTGTGTATGGAATCTAGGACTTTGTAACATCTGGGTAAACGGCAATCAGTGTTTTTTATGACTTTACCAGACCGGTAGATAGATTGCTGCAAGTGGCCCAAGGTAGCAGAAATATATGGACAGTCACTGACAATATTTAATCATAAAAACGTGGCGGATTAATGAACCCATCTGGCCGGGTGGATGTTGTCTCGTACCTGAATCCTGGGGTCCAATTCCTCCTCGTAGGGACTGTGCAATTGTTCCTGGACTTTTTGCTTGTCACTTTCCCCTCCCTCGCAGGTATCCTTGTGAACCGAGTTAAGTTTCGGTCCATTAGTTTCGGCAGATTTCACCTTCTCATCCTCGCCGGGAATAACCTCCCTCCAATCCCCCGCATCGGACTCCCCGGATCCGGCGGGGCTCTCCCGCAGGTCGCCTGGCTCCATTCCAGGCCACGGTTTCGCTAGCAGCAGCCTCAGCTAATGTTGCCCGAACAGCGATCTGGGTGGCTAGGTTGCCAACCTACGAGCCCAGTCCTGTTAAAAAGGCTGACCGGGATACATTTATAAATAACCCCAGTTATACCGAATATTGTAGAGTTTATAATTCGCCATATTGTTGTCAAATCACACACAGAAACGACCGCACGGTAGCTAGCCTGCAGCCCCAACTTGCTAACAGGCTAACGGGCTCAATATAACGGTTGCGTCACCGCAAACCACTCAGAAAAATCCCCAGACTGAAATGAAAACTACGAGGGGCCCCACTACTATGTCCCCCCCATCGCACTTGTGTTTCCCTCCATTTCCTGCGGTCTCTTCATTACGTAGCTAGACTAGCTAGCTAGAGGTTTCGCTCTCACATCATCATTGCAAATGAAGTAAACAAACGAGCACAGGCTAAAAACGCGCTACAGAAAGTGGGCCTGAGCGGCCACCGTACACCGAGAACACTGCTGACGCGAAGCGGAAAAGTCGCCTGTGTGCTGCAGCTGATCAAGCTGCTCCTCTCCGTCATCACAGACGACTTGTGCAAACGTGTGCAGAGAGTTGGCGACGAGACGCAACTGTCACTAGTGTGTAAAGCATGGCGTGGAAATGTACTGACTACTCCGCCTTTTTGTTTATTTGGGATGGCCAAACGCTTTTATAAGTTATAGATTCATGTAATAAAATTAATGAACGGGTTAACCTTTAAATAAATGATTTTTTTGTGGGTTTGCTGCACAGCTGCACTCTAAGCTGTAGGCTTATCTAGTGGAATATTCAAACCAGCACATGTTTTTTTTAAAGCTGCATAGTTTGATGGAAATGAAATACTCCAGTAGTTTTGTGATGTTATCTTTGTGTTTATTTTACACAGTCCCCCAAATCCAGCCTCAATTATTGTATATATTGTGAGAACTACAATTTTAAACCAAAGGGATATTAGTACCTGGTAAATCTGTATTTTAAACAATACGAACTGAGAATAGCAAACAGCTCTCTGTGTAAAGGTGAAACATGTAATTAAGGACAAATTAGTATTTTTAATTCCCCAAAAAATCTGTGACATTAATGTCAGTAGGAAGAACTCATTTTTTATAAAAGACAAAATCAAGTCAGACAACAGATTATACTGCAGTTATGCCCAGTTACCTACACCACAAGAAACTCACCAACAGATTATAATTTCATATTCATTTAAGATACATTTCAATCAGTAATTAAAAATAATTTAAACAAAAGTGGCAAACTAGGGTTGCATTGATTGCATTCATTTTTGTCATGTGCACAATTAGCAAAATATAAAAATAGATCTCTGGTGAATTACAGTAGATTTGTACAACAAACTGTTTAGCCTGGGTGCTAAACTTTAAACTTGTTTTTGGAATCATGAGAAAGACCTGAGTAGCATTGGCACTGACTCCCACACAGGAGGAACACTCGTCCTTATCAAGGACAAATGTACAACGAACATAACATTCAAGGACAAACTGTAAGGACATTTGTCTTTGGTCAAGAATACATCAACAAAAAGGCAATAGTCCCCGGTTATCAACTCCAGGTGGAATCATACTGGGTCCATCCTGGAGGAGGGGCCAAGTAGATTCTCCTTCCTCTTGAGAAAAAACTGACAACCCCTCTGTATCCTGTTCTTGGGACTCCAGACTTCAAATCATCCATGATTCCCAGATTTTTGGCCAGCATTTTGAAACTGTCCTTATTTGAGTAAATAAGACAGAAGGGCCCAGGTCCTGTAAGCAGCCCCTGTTTTATGTCTTCATATGTGCCAACTGGAGCACTGTAAACCTCCTTCTCAAAATTTGCTCTGTATGTGTCCTCATTCAAGTAACTCAGGTCCAACTTTGTGAAAGGCACAAATTCGGTATTGAGTTTAATGTAACGCAGGTACTTGTCATAAAACTGACCCAGGCTCACACCTCGGCGGCCAAAGGTTAAAGTCCGTGAGATCTCTGGGCGGATACATGCGCGGTTCTGACGCTGCTCTGGCTGACGCATCCAGTCGTCCCAGAATGAAGCGGGCCACTTGGGCTCCAGCTCTTCCCACATCTCCTTGAGGAGCATCCAACCCAGGCCGGGAAAAAAGTCTGTCCGGTAAAGCAGGCTCGCTTTGCCAGGATCTACAAAGCCCTCCCTGCCGTTGTCATTCCAGGCTGATACACACCACAGGGTAGGGTCAGATTTCAGGAGTGGCAGCGTGGCTCGAAAGTACTCAAAGAAGTCTGGCGCCACCTAGAGCGGGAGATTAATAATTCAATTAGAGTTTACTGTATGTGATCACTGTGCACTGAAATCAAGTGTTATGGATACAACTTATCAGCTGGAAAACCTGCAAACGAATTATTTATTGTTTGGTTTTGTCACCTACAAGAACATCAATATAATACTTGTCAAGTAACTAGATTCATTACTTGATTTTATAATTACCTCCAGATCATCCTCTACAATCACAACTGAGGAATGCGAGAGGGTCTTGAACACTTGGTTGAGAGCCCAGTGGTAATGCCTGGAAATTTTGTAGTAACCCTGAAATTTCTTGTGTTCCTGCCGCACAGCGATGTCTGACAGGTCCGGCTGCTTCAGATGAGTTACTTGACTTCCATAAGAACGAATCACATCAGAAGTCTCAGTGTGTCCGCAGTCCTGACTCACTATGATCGGGTGAAGCTCTGCTGAAGGACGGTGTTGCAGCAGTTTGTCCAAGCAGCGTTTTACTGTGACCCTGTTACAGGCGATAACCAGGATAGGAATGACTGGCTCAGAGGGGGCTATAACCTTTGGATTGTTTCTGTTTGATGGCTCCCCCAGCAACGGATGTTTCTGGATCTGGGTTAAGATTTGTTTTTGTTTTGCGAGCTCTTCTTCGATTGTGTCTACAATTTTGAGAATATCCCCCAGCACCCACTTAGTGGGCCTTGGGTCTTGGCCAGGCTCGTCCTGCTGCCAGGACAGTGGTCTGCCCCACAGCAGAAGCACCAGTATGGCGTTCCAGCTGATAAACAGGAACATGCCACAGAAAATGAGGGAGCCTCTCTTGCGGATCATGGCACAGCTTAAAGGGAAGATAGAGGGTTCGGGAGGATGTGGTCAGAAAGGACAGATCCTGTTCTTGTCAGGGAGAATAGGAATGGGATATGGGCAGGGCCGCCTATGTATTATCACAAGTGCATATTCAGAGTTGTGGAGTCATCCTTTGTTGGCTCACAGTGCACTTTCTAAAGTTACAGAGACACAACAGGTTGGATGTAATGGATGAAACAGGACGCATGTTGGAGTAAAGTTGTGATTCTGGCAGATCCTCAACTTTCAATATCCTCTTCCATCTGAAATAATGAGAACACATTGCACATTAAGAAAAAGACTATGGAGCACTTCATCAAACATCGGTTTTGATAATCAAATAATATTTAAAGTCAGTCAGGAAACGTTTCTGTTATCTTTCTCTCCTTCCAGATTGTCAACCACGATAATTTCATCATTTTCTTCATCATGTAACAAACTGAATATGGTTGGTGGATACATAAATGTGCAACACAAACTATGAGGGACCTTCTCTTAATCCACCTGGTAGAGGTTTTCAGGCTCTGTCTTTGTTATGTTCCATGTGGGTGAAATATGAAAAGAGCAGCCACGGAATTATTGTGCATTAAAGCGCGTGACCGTCCAAGACTCTGTCCTCCCTTTGTATTAAGAATGCAAACAAGTATTAATAGTAGTATAACAAATACCTGAGCAATCACAGGATCCAAGAAACTTTAAAATGAATGCTTAAAAAAAAAATCACTTTTACAATTAATAAACTCGTGTCTCCTCGGGAAGGATCCGCGCGACACGTACGAACAACCGAAAGGCATGAAACCAAACAGGAAGTCGGAGGAGTTCATATTCATTCCCATTTTGAGGGAAGTTCTTGTAAAGTGATGATTCACCAAAACTGTCGCAACGATTTTTTTTCTCCCTTATCACCTGTGGCCGCTCGTCACAGAAGGAGCCCGACGAACACGCCTCCACGCCGTTAACCACAAAACGCTCCAAGTCAAAGAGTTTTCGGCCTCGCTTCTCCCGACACACACGCTGCCGAGGAGCGCGGTGAGACGAGCCCTTACCCCGAAAATGTGACCACCTGTGTCTGACAGCGGCCATTTCTCCCCCCGCTGGTTCTCTTCCGTGGGAAAGGGCGCAGCCGCTGGGAAAACTGCTCCCCGTGAAGTTTCCCGGCCACTGAAGCAACTCAACTCAACTCCCCCCCGGTCGTTAGTCCTGTTTCTTGCAGAGCTGGAGGAGGGACGTCAAACGACGACTTCCTGGTTTTCGCTCAGCCACGGGAAGTCCCGCCCACTTATTGCGCAACAGGAGCTGCTCTCTGAGGAGCTCATTAAAAAGCAGCAGGTTCTGGTGCCTTTCTGAGGCGTTTGTGTCTGTTTCCGCTCACTGTTTTTCTTCGACATATGGTGATAAAGAGACAGGGCAGCTAAAAAAAAAACAGGACGGATAATTATCAGATGTAGATGTCATTTTTTTTGCTTTTGAAGAGGTGCCACATGTCTTTTTGCAGTTGGCTGCATGTATGTGCATTCATTTGCATTGGTGGTGTGGCAAATGTGTTGTGGACTTTTCCTTCGTTAAACTACATGCACAGAGGAGGAGACGGTGCTGGTTCGACTGGAGCTGGATCGGGGCTGAAATCCTGCAGTGAACTGTAAACAAGGATTTCAGTTTGGTGAAATCTCATATGCTGAGGATGGCAACTTCAAACCACAATCTAAATTCTACTTCTTAACCACCCTCGGACTACTACAAAAAAAATATTGCATATGCCCTAATAGAGTTTATGTTTTTATTTAAAGCACCACCCTGAATCGGACAGTGTAGAATAAAGTGGGTCAAATGCTGCTGCTAACAGTAAAATAGTGAGTTCTTTTTAATATGTGCAGATATGAAACATTATGTTTCAACCTATAAAGTTTTTTTTACCACATTGTTTTTATTTTACTACATTCCAATGTTTTTTGCTGCACATGAAAAATAATCTTCTATGCAAAACTTACAGGGTGGGTTCAAAAATAAAAATGCTGCCATTAATTTAACTAACAGACATTGAGGCTTTATCCAGGACTAGTTGACTTAATTAGCCCACGAAAGAAAAAAAAAACACTGGGTCAAAGTCCAGAGGTGGGTTGTTTATTGCAAAAGGCAAGGAAAAGTCAATAAATAATGTTAGATCATGGTATGTATTTTTAGTGCTGAGGCCTTGGACTCTGTCTCAGTCTGGTCTGTCCTCTGTGACCTTTTGTCCATAATCGAAGCCCCCCTTGGAGGAGGTGAGATCCGTGGGCCTGTGTTCATTTGCCTGAAAAAGGACATTGTTTTATTTATTTTCATATCTCACACTCACTCTTGTAATTAAATGTCTTTTTAAGCGAGGCCTCACCTGCGGAACTTTGTGTTTGATTTTTTCCTCGTGTTGCTGGCACTGCAGATGTGATGCACCATCACTGCTGCTGCTGCTGAAGCTCCACAACCGCATAAATTCGGACACCAGCTCAGTCAAAGTTAAGCAGGTTCTCCTCAGGGTCTTCACCAACTGTCCTGCATTTCCCCTTAGGGACACTTTCAAAACACCAGCTCGAGAGCTACTGATTTCCCGAGCAAACACAATGTTACAGATGTTTGCAGCATATGTCTCATATTTAAACCTTATTTTAGTGCGTGTAGGCCGGTCACGTGTCAGTCTGTTTTGGACACCGCGCGCAGCGGAGTGCGCGTCCCCTGGCAGTTGCGAAAGTTCCACATGACCAAACGTTTCCCTTCCCGAGAAACCGTTTTCTCTCAACGTATTCCCGGCCACCCGGGGCGGCCTGTGCGTCACCCTCAGTCTCCTGGTCACCACGACGCGCTCCCCATTGACGAACGCCTCCCACGCGGGCTCCTGGTTCGGCCCGGTGCGCTCGTCCGGAGAGTCGCGCAGCGCCCCGCCGGCCAGTCCGAGGCTGTACGCGGCGGTGGCAGGCCGCTTGGTCGGCGTGTTCCTGGTCCAGATATTCCCCCGACACCGGAGGACAGCGGACAAGGCGGACGCGGATGGAGTGGAAGCCATAGTGGTGAACGACGTCCACACAGATTCTGATTTGGAGGAGTTTTTTTTTTTAATTTTTAATTTTAGTTTGTAATGTAAAGCCTCCACGCAGCCGTCTGATGTTTTAGGGTCAATTCGCATAAGGAGTGGATGAGAGGAGGGGGGTCGTTTCTAGTCTGGTCCTCCAGACCATATTTGCCTCGAGAGTCCCGGGGTTCGTCAGGGGGTGTGTCTTCAAGCAAAAGTGGAAAAAACGTAGTAATATCCCCGAGCTACAGTAAAGTAGGCCACTGTGTTAGCAGTGCAGGCCCAGCTGGCAATGTCATACATTAAATACAAATACAGAAATAATCAAATTATTAAAAAGAATGAACTCAAGTGATTACTGGGGCCACACTGAAGTCACAGCCTTTGTCCTGCAGCAGCCTGGAGGTTCACAGGCCTCTAATATCATGAAGCAGATGCACATGCACTATGAAATGATCCTGCACCACTGTGTCACATATTGGTGTGTATGATCTGAATGCACATCAGCGCTTGTGCCTACACCCCCATTATTTTCAAATGCTTTTATTTTTTGCAGCATGTTCATAAAAGGTCTTTAGTTACTTTTTGTATCACGTGCCTGTAAAGGAACTGGTTTGTCTAGTTTCTAAACAGGCGAAAGTGCAACGAAAAAACCAACTCAACTTTGAGCCTAACTCAGTTTCATGACGGCTTCTACATCTGTGTCCACGACTAATTCAGCAAACTCATTTACTCAGTGACAACTTACAGATATCAATTATACGCTCCAGGGTGCAGATATGACTTATTAGAAACTCTCACCCTGACAACATTCAGAACACAGATTCCCATTGTTTATCGCCATTCAAATCACAACTTAATGCTCATCTGTTTAAAATGGCTTTTTCTTTGTGCTGTCCCACTGCATCTTTAAGTTTTATCCTCAGGTAGTTTCTTCTTGTTTTCTTTTCAAACTTTCTATTACTTGTTACTGATTGTTGCCTCCTTGATGACCTGAAATGCACTTTTATTCCATTTAATCATTTTTCACATAATTTAAAAGCAGCTGTAGATCATCTGAACACACTGATCCCAAATCCCAATTCAACAGTGCATATTTTTCTTCTGTCAATCCTGCTCGGTTTGTTTTGACCTTTGGTGACGTGATGTTTGTCTGTGCTGAAGAGAACTCCTTGTCAAAGCTCATAGGAGAAATGTAAGGACAAAAATGTTGTCAGACAGGCTCGACAGCCTCAAAATAGAAAGACGCAGAGGAGGAGAAATTCAGTAATTGAGCCACTTTGGTTTCTGGTTGTTTTCGCACCACTAGAGGGTATCACAGGTCTGAGGAAGCCCAAAGCAAGAGGCAACCTGATATTTCCACTCTACTACAATCAGGCCTATATTAATAACTCAGAGCAGCTAAAAGGTAACCAATGTTCACTTTTAATATATTTAAAAAAATCCAGATTAGCTTGAAAACAGCAGAACTCATGTGAATGGGAAATACTGAGATTGCAGAAAGCCCAGTCTGATTTGGGAAAAAGATAAAGTACTTCATTTACGACTATGTACAGTGAGTCAGTCAACAAATAAATAACCAAGATCTAGAAAACCCTTACAGAGAACAGCCTTCAATCAAAACATTTCAACATTTACAGCTTATTATTCATTACGAGCAGTTTCCTGGTTTTCACAGTGATATAAACATGTTCAGAAAAGAAGACAAAGGTAACGTGTGTTTGCCCTTAACCTCCATGTGTGACTTCAAGCCTGCGTGTCCTTTGTTTAAAAAATGTTGCCGTCCTCGTTTTCCTTCATTTCTTCAGTGCGCTGCATGCGGTGCAGCTCGAATGTGCCCCAGTGCTTAGTTGTGTAATGTTCTCTGTCTCCACCCTATAGTCTCGTCTCTACAGCCCAATCCATCCCTGCCCCTTCAGGGCCTCCTGTCGGGGGTAATTCAATCGTCACTTCCTGGGTGACTGTCTAAAGTTTGGTTTACTGGAACTACAGGCCTCCGGTAAATGACCACGTTGGGTACGATCACAAAAGCCAGAATCCCCACCAGCATGAGCGCCACAGTGATGGTGATGATGGACGCCACCACAGCGTAGTAGCACTGGTCTGAGCGGAACAACCTGCGCAGGCGACCTCTCACCCTGTTAGGAGGCCTGCCTACGTTCACCACAGTGGCTGGGCTTATTCCCTGCTCCATTGCACTTAAGTTCAGCTCACCGCCTGCTGGCGCCTGGCCACTGTGACTTTTTTTGGGCAGGGCGAGGACATTCGAGTTGATTGGGTTGTTGGGTAGAGGGTTCTTCAGGAGCAGTTTGCCCTTGCTGCGCTTGAAGCGGATGGACAGGGCCCGCTGCATCTCTGGTGGCAGTTTGCCTATGATGTCCTGGTTGTTGCCGAGGCGGGGCAGGTCCTGGCCGTGGGGGAGCCTGGTCAGCTCCCGACACACAGGGCAGGAGAGGGTCTTGAGCTCAGGAGAGGTCACGTTGATGCGCGCGAGGCATTCCAGACAGAAGGTGTGCCCGCACGCCAGCAGCTTTGGGGTTTTGAAGACATTATCATAGGTGCAGAAGCACACGGCGCACTCCGTGTCCTCCACGTCCTCCTCTTCAGGGGGCTTCACCTTCCTTGCTCCCTCCCTGCTGTCTCGTCTCCGGGCCTCCTCACTCCTCCCGCGCTGCCTCCGCTCTCCCTGAGACCTGTCTCGCTCTCTCCTTCTGCCTCTCTCCCCCCTCTCAGAGTCTGTGCTCCTCGACCTCCTCACCTTCGAGGGCTTCTGGTTAATCCGCTGGCTCTCCTTGCTGTTCTGCTCTTTCTGGCCAAGCTTGGGTTTGACGTTGGGAGCTCCGGGGTTCTGCCTCCAGCTCCCCTCGGGCCTGTGTCTCTCCCGGTCATCGCTCATCTTGGTTGGATGATGTTAGGGGCAGAGTGCCAACGGGAGCTGTGGAGAATAAAACCAGGTGTAAGTTACTGTATCCCGACTCAGCAGTGCAGGAAATGGACAGTAGGAATTTACCTGCGCAATCATCACTGCTGCTTCATGATGATGAAGCAATAATGTCGTATCTCTCACTATCTAACAGCACCTAAAAAGTCATTATTCAGCACACATGTGATGCTTTTGCTTTTATAATAAGTTCGTGTTTGTTTAATATGCTTTCCTGCTCAGCAGTCATCAGCAAAAACATCTTTCGTGCAAACAAACAGATTTAAGTTTTGAGGATTTCATGGTCTTGCTGGTCTTTGGTGTCTTGGTGGTTCGAAACTTGTAAAACTACAGCTCGGTTTGTGTCATGGCTTCATTGTTTTGAAAAGTCACAGCAAACATTCCATAACACCCGTAGATCGTACATAGTCAGTCATTAACCTTTTAAACACAACTCACATTTTAGAGGTTGGTTTTGTACAAAAAAACCTGTTGTCTGTAGATTCGAGACTTTTTTACAAGTACTGAGGTTTGTGGACAAAGCCCACGGGAAAAAACTTGTAGAGGTAGTAGAACTTTATATTCAAGCAATAATGCAAGTACTTGCCTAAAAATACTCCAGTGCGTAGTTAGCACTTCACATTGTGTAGTTAAAGTAATACATACATGCTCTAATATTGACTTTAAGGACAAAGCACTAATACAACTATGTATTTTAAACAATAATGAATTTGATGCTGTTGACATGAATCTACAAGTCTGGGTTTCATTTGTCTGACAAAGTTTCAAAGGTGAAAATAACAATTATTAAGAAATAAGGGTAAAAAAATTCCAGAGGCCTGGTGCAGAACTAAAACACAGCTGGTGAAGGTTAAGTTATTTGAATCACTTTATGTACTGTTGGGTGGTTAATCCATATTAATACTTGACAACTTTTAGCCAATCATACTTTTACTGATTGATGTTATACATCCGCAAAAAGTAAGTAATAGCTTAAGTTATCAAGTAAACATAGTGTGATAAGGTAGAAGAGCCTCACAATTGTACTTCTGTGCAGTACTTCAATAAAGCCACATACATTACTCACCTCTGGTTTAAAAAAAAAAAATAAAGATTTGTGCTCGAACACCGGCCTTCTGTTCGGGGGGGGGGATGAATGCCGGATCACGTCGTCAGAGATGTTCTGAGAAGTGAAATAATCCTTTTGTGTATCCGTGCAGTCGAATCTTCCAAATAACCAAGCGTCATTACTATTGTACTAGAAAGTACAAAACTTTGCCTAAGAACTCTTTTGGTCTCTCGAGCCCCTGCTGTCCTCTGCTGTTAAATGGGTTTCCTCCGGTGCCTTGTTTTCTATTTCTAATACAGAGCTGCCTGCACTGAACCCTCCTCCTTGCTGCTTGTCTTGCTGACTCCCGCCCTTCCTTTTTCTTTTTTGTCAGACCAGTTCGACCAGCTGTAGTGACAGCGGCTTTTCTTTTTTTTTTTTTTTTTTTTTTTTGCAGTGTCTGTCTGGGTGGATTTTGCAGATAAGCAAGTCCTCTACTTTGATAACTCTGGTGGTTCCAGTGACAAAGCAGAACATACATCGTGCAGGTGTCAAACAGCTCTGTCAGTGATTGCAGCTGATTTATCAGCCAGTTCAAATTCTCAGCCTTTGTTGCTCGGTATCAGATCTGGCCACAGCAGCATTATGGGTCAGATACTAGAGAAACACATTAATATTCTCTTCCCCTAAGTGCCTGTTTGTGTGATACCAAAGAAATATTCACTGTTGGGAAGTTATTACAGATGTTGCTCACAAAGACAAAGGTTCAGGCATCAGTGCCTCATACCTGTCACGCGTCTTTATCACATCTTACCACCCAAACAGGACTGTTTGTGTAGCTTAAACTTTCCTCACTGCAGTTACTCAATCTTTTTATCTAGATTTTTTGGAAAATATTAGAATACACCCTGTCTGAGAAAACAATGCAACATGCAACATGCAAATATTTCATCAAATACACAGCCCATTTTTGTTTGCTGTGTCCAAACAACTGTTCCTTGGAATGAGAATTGAGAATGGTCCCGATGGGCCTCTTTTCAGTCAGTTTGAAAAGTCATGTGGCATAGCATCATGTTAAAAATGCCAAATGGGCATATAGAATTTTTTTTAAAACATCTGATGATTATATATGAATCAAACTATTCCAAGATTACACAATTACTGTGTTTGTAGTACAACTTAACAAGCGTGATAAGAGGCCATTCAAATTAGGGGTCTAAATATAACTTGTTGCACAATGTTGAACTTCCTGGTGCAACATACAAAAAAACCTGATATTTGAAAGGTAGTTCTAACTAATGTAATGAACAATTATTGAACTGTAATGCAACTGACATACTGGACAAACTGACATCAAGGACAAAAATGAAGTGGTTATAAAATTTTATTGCCTTATAAAATTGAAAATGAACAAGATTTCCAACAAACAGTGTGAAGCTCAAAAATGAGCTGAAAAACCCCGTACGGTGAGTGCTCACTGCTGCTGTTTAAACTGCTTCGCTCAGATGATGTGGCTAGTTTATGATTAAACCAGTTAGGCGGTTTGTGAAACGCTTCTCCGTGGATGCATTTCTCTGCGCCATGTGTGAGCAAATTGGTCCAAATTTCTTATGATGAATCAGTGTGAGCGCTGTCATAAATGCCACATCAGCCTACAGCTGAAAATGTTACAGCGTGTGACAAAAAAAAAAAAATCACATAGCTTCTCATGTTCTCAGCCAAACAACTACATTTACTCATTTCCTGGTTTTCGTGCCGTTCTCCCACTTTTTCTCTGCCCTGAGAGAGGACGGGGTGAGCGTCAACGTTTTTTTTATGTCCCATGAGCATTTGTCATGACGTCAGCCCAGCTCCTCTTTAGTTTTGCCCTGCTTCCGGGGCATCTTCTTGCTGCTGCTGTCCTCCAGTTCTTTGCTCTTGTAGTAGTGAGGAGCCACTTCAAGCAGCCAGGTGCTCTCTATTTCAATCACCTGCATGCACGGGAGACAAAAAGGCCAGTGTGAAGTTTACAGTTTACATTTCCAGTTAAATGTCACACTTTGAATTTACATAGTTGCCAATAGTCCTTGAAAAAAACCACACATAATTTTTTTAAACGACTATTAAAAACAAAGCAGTGTCACATCCTTGGCAGACAGACCTGTCTCATGAACTCCTTGGTGGTGAAGACCAGCTCGTGGTAAATGAGCCAGCGGGGCTGTTCCTCAAACAGGGAGCTGTTGGGGTGGACATAGACTGTCTGCTGATGTTTCACAGTTTTGTAACCACCTTTGCTCAGTCGCGCAGTGTGATAGAAATATCCTGCCGTCACCGCCTGGGAAGAGGACAACACAGGGGGGAGAGGGGTTCGTAAACAGCTGATTCATCACCGTGCTGGACAGAAAGAGAACGAAGAGGAAAAAATAGGCGAGACAATAACAAAGCAAAAGAGGAATTCAAAGGTCACAGTCAGATGCAAAATTAAAAAACACAGTGATGCACTTCTTTAATTGTTCCTTCAGATAAAATAATAAAAATAATGGGACTCCAAAAATAGTGTGATAAAAGAAGGGCAAATGAAGCAGGTTTTCAATAGTCTGTCTGAGTCAACATGAGAAAGACTGGTCCATCCAGTCTAAAGCCTAACGCAGTCTGACTAATGCACTCTACTAATGCATCACACATTAGACTCATTAGTGAGCGGGAAATAAAGAAATTAAATTACACAGTTTCAGCAAAAGGAAGATGCATTATCATTCTATTTAGATTGCCTTATACCCAGGACTTCCACAAATAAACTCTTCTTTAAATTAACACTGGTGCAAACAACATAAAGCCACTGATACAAGCTCAGCTGTCCAATATCAGACACTCAGTCAATCAGACGGATCCTGACATATGTTATGGTCTATACACCAGCTATATCATGGTCTGAACAGTGGCCCCATTTCTTAACTTTATTAATTATGCTGTATGTTCGATTTTGGTTTTCGATGGTTTTCGAAAGTTCATTTAGCCATAGCCAGGTTAATGTCTGTACATTTGCAAATTAAGTCTAAAGATTCTGCTAAAATTAAGACAAACACAAATTGAACTGCTTTTTATTTCTTCAGACTTTTGAGAAAAATAATTGAAACATCTGAAAATTCCAACAGAAGCATTCCAGTTTCTAACATTTGGACACCAGAAATGTGCTCGATTTGGCCTAGCAGTCATCTACAAATTGCTTAAATCGTCACGTCGGTAGAGTGCAGAAGAAAATGGCCCTCACTTAACTTCAACTAAATTTGTGTTTTCCCATAAAATCAACAGTTTTCAACAGTGTAACTATGGATCTATGAATTCTATGCCTGCAAAACACAAGATAAAATCTTATCACACGCACCATAAGAATCAAACCAAATTTGACCATAGCAGAAATAATATACTCTTGGCTAGATGTGGTCTAAGTAGGAATCCGTGTCTGGCTTAAAGATGCTACAACATGTTAAGCAGTTTGATTGCTTAAAGACTGAACTATCAGAAAAACTGAGAATATATAACAAGGTTTGTACTTGGGGTAGTTTTTTGGTTTAAGGTAACAGCTACTGTCCAAACACTCACTAAGCTTTTCCATTCTTCTTTGTACAGAAGCACCCAAAGCTGTCTGCGCCTGCTGTAAACTAAGCCAGGTGGTGCCGGGTGTGTTTGCAACACGAAGGCGTCTGTCACACAGCAGTCACTAGGTGAGAACAGTAAATGTGCATCTGCAACTGTTGCCATTGGGATTAAGGAGTAGCCACTGCATACTGGGCTGCAGGATCAGACGGAGGCAAAGGCAGCAGCATGTGATGGGAAAAGGTGTAACCCAGCTAATAAAACAAACACACTCGCTTATCTCAAGTGGTTTAGGGGTGCGTTCACATCACACACGGTTCCTGATATGAGAGGGTTGCACACGCAGCCTACGCTCAGTTGTGAGTTATAGGTTCTTTCTTGAACATTTTTTACTTTTGGAGATCTAAACTTTTTATAGACATAAACTGTCAAAACACTGAAATCACAGGAAGCATCTCTGTGCGTCTAGTGTTGAGCAAACACAGTATCTGAGGGTGAACTTTCACCTCACTATGAAAAAAAGCAGAAATTTAGCTTCAGGGAAAAGGATATCCACATAAATATCCTGTTACTGCCTGATGACAGTAGGTTGACAGTAGGTGACAACATCCCACTGTTTCATCTTCGGTAGAAAGCTGAATTATGACCTTCATGTTACAACCAGGAATGTGATTGTGTGTGTGTGTGCGTGTGAATGCAGCACCGTGCCAGAGGACGACACACTGCATTTCAGAAAAAGATGAACCGGATCCAATTTTTTTCCTCATTTTCTCAGGCTGGGTCGTTCTGACTGAGCCCCCCTGTGAAGCCGGATACGTCAGCATAAACACACCCCATCCAAATGAATGAGCAGAGCTGGGTTTTTTCCTCTAAACACAGGGAAACTTGTTACAGCAACTTTTGAACAAACCTTAGAATATGCTAGTTTTCACTAGGAAGATCTTGAACTGAAACATTCTGCATCAACACCCCAATTGTTCAGGTGAAATCCCAAGTTTGCAGGAGTGATTCATTCATTAATTATTTATTCTTTATTTATATGACAGCAGACAAAGTGGTTTGTTTGCAATGTAACACGAGGAAGTCTTGATGACCAGTATCACTAACCTTGCGAATGGGCACACTCTCTCCCTGGGAGCTGACTACCTCCACCTCGATGCGATCCATCAGACCCTCCAGCTGGTCCCTGACGTCGCGGGCTCTTCTCATGGAGCGAAACTGGATGAAATTCTCATAGCACCACTGCGTGGAGTAGCCACTCTCCACCCACTGAGGGACAATCACACAACAACTGAGTACTAGATGATCACGGGAATGTCTTAGAGTTTTTGTTTTTAGTTTCTACAATCACTGGCAGAAAATCAACTAAATACCATGACGAGGTCTGAATTCAACAAGGAGTTTTAAGTTTAAAAGTTTGAGACTGAAATATCTCAGCAACTAGTGGACATATTTAATTTCCCTAGAGTATGAAGCCAGCCAGTGTTTTCTGCAGAGCCAACAGCAGGTGAATATTTGTGGTTTTTCTTACGTGATCATTGGCAAACTTACGCAACCTATGATGAAAGCATTGTTTTTTGTGACCACACGCAAAACATGCAGAGAAGCAGTGACATTTCAGTGCCAACACATACAGTGATGTTGCATTAATTTTAAATGTTCACTTTAGAAGACAACAGTATTTACCACCAAGCAATATGTTTATAAAAGAGGCTTAACTGCAAAACATTAAAATAATTGCTCATTCATGGTACTGATTAAACTATTCCTCCTGTCCTCCAGGCTACAAACTGGTAACTCCTGAGCAGGTCTAAACTGGTGTAACAATAGATGTCAAGATGTCAAGTGTTGGAGATTTGTTTGTGCACACACCAAACATTTTCTGTTTCCATGGGTTAATAATGGATTAACCCAGCAATGAATCCTCCTTTACAACACTCAATTCTGTAAAGAGAGAGACGTACTGATTCAACTCTAATACCCTGACCTCAGCAAACTGATAATTTAAATAAAATTAATAAACAGCCCTTTGATACAATTATATATCACAGGCCTCGTACAAACAACCATATATAAATACACCCCTGGTCAATATCCCTCAAATTTTCCATCCAAATTCAGGCATTTTATTAAACTTTTGTTTATTTTCAGCCTATGCCTGAAATGAATGAAGGCAATTTATTAAAAAAATTAAATTGAAATCTAATTCCATTTCATACTATAATATAATTTTTTGTTTGTCTGCATGTTTTATTTTTTGCTGCAGTTGCAGCATTTTGTAAACAATGGTTCTCTACTTAGAAGCTGTCCATAGAGGTTGTCTTTATGCAGTGTCCTTCACACCATGTCCTCAGATAATCCTGCCTCTAATTACAATACTAAGTCAGAGTGTGTCAATGCAAGGTCACATAAAAGCAACTGCTCTCATTTTTTAAGAATATGTGGCTATTTATATCTCTATAAATGTAATTTATAGAACATCAAATACACAACAATTAAACATACAAATCAAAATTATTGAATTTTTTTTTTATATCAAATCTTCAGCCTCAACTGCTTCTATCGAGACGTGTTTACCTGTGTGTAGACATTGAGTAGCACTAGGTGGTCTCCTCCCGGCACCACAAAGTTCATCCTAGCATTGTCGGCATGCACAACCTTGTCTTTGGGCCGGTAGAAAATAGAGTTGTTCACTGACAGCATGGCTGCTATCGTCAGCACTTCCTCTGAGCACTTGTACCTGGACAGAGCATAGCAGGGAAAAGTTAAGAGCGTTACAGACAATTATGCAGAGAAGGTTTTTTTTATATTGTTTTCCAATCACTAAATAAGCTGCAGGCCTGAAGTGCATTTTTATGTAGGTGAGGTATACAATCTAACATCAGTGCAAAAAAAAAAAAACAAAACAAAAAAAACTTTTTGTCTAGTTCACAAACTATGAACACTGGTTAGTTAGCCAATGGTAGTGTGGGTAGATCACGCGGCATGAAAAAAAAATATACGTCTGCCTATCATCCATCCTCACTATTAAATCTGTCACTTGATTTGTCACCACAGACTGTGCGCTGGCCACGGATGGCCTCTCCAGTGGTTTTGATGGCAGGTGCAGGGAGGACGATGCTGTCCCTGACAATTCAATTACCACTAAATAATACACCAACAAGCACAAAAATGCTCAACATGAAAAAGATAGTGGATGTTGCAACAAAGATTGTCTGTTCTATTCGTGCCAGATCTCTTCAAAGAAAAGCTGCTCCATGCACGTATGGAGAAGAGTGACTGCGACCGCTCTGGAGAAGAGTGACTGCGACCGCTCTGGAGAAGAGTGACTGCGACCGCTCTGGAGAAGAGTGACTGCGACCGCTCTGGAGAAGAGTGACTGCGACCGCTCTGGAGAAGAGTGACTGCGACCGCTCTGGAGAAGAGTGACTGCGACCGCTCTGGAGAAGAGTGACTGCGACCGCTCTGGAGAAGAGTGACTGCGACCGCTCTGGAGAAGAGTGACTGCGACCGCTCTGGAGAAGAGTGACTGCGACCGCTCTGGAGAACAGTGACTGCGACCGCTCTGGAGAACAGTGACTGCGACCACTCTGGAGAACAGTGACTGCGACCACTCTGAGTTGTTGCTACACACTGACGTGAGACGGCTTAGTCGAGGGAAATTCCTGCAAAGATTTTATTACCTTACTCTGTAAGATAATAACCAAAATCTACAGAGTTGTATTGTGCAATATAGGTTCATGCAGTTATGCAAGGAACGCCATTATATATTGTACATATAAAGAATACTCAATATATTCATAAATAAATAGAAGTTTTGCATTTTTATAGCAGATGGATCCTTTTGACTTTTATAAGTAGCAAGCTGAAAAAGTGTGGGCACCCCTGGTTTACACAGTATTTAGACAGGACGTTTGTCCTGTCAATTGACGGCTAATGCTAGTTTCCGACTTACTGCTCGGAGGCCAGGATCATCTTGCTCAACATAGGGTCCACTGGTAGCTCAGCCATCCTGCGACCCAGCTAAAAAACAAAAAAAGTGATTCATTTAATAAATAATAACCTGTATTAGTTAACAATGATGGTTTTAGCCAAACTCAATAATAAAAAATCTGAAAAATCTCAAACCGTAAAAACATTGAGTCATCGCTCCCATTTATCATTACTTCTGATCAAGGAAGTGACAGAGTGGTGACAAGGCATCACCAGGATCAGGTATGTGGTATGTACTGTGCAATGTGCAAGTATGCACACAAACAGGAGTGACGATGGACTTTACGCATGTATTATGCAAGTATAGTGGATCTTTGTGTCTGTGATTCACGTCAAGAATGTGAAAAAAAAAGAATAATTAATCCACAGCTTGTTGTACAAAAGTAGAAATGACAATAATGTGCGTATCAGTTATCTTTCACATATTTTGGGAGGCCCTACAGTTTACTGGATTATCACTAGAAATGGGAAAACAATCTGTTTAAAATGAGACCATGATCAAATGTTAAGTTTAATAATTTACTAACTCAAAAATGGATTAAATGTTGAGTTGCTCTTTCAAGGTCCTTAGAGACTCTTGAGCGTCAACGTTTAATCAATCGGGTAAATGTTAAAATGTTTTCCCTGCTGCGGGCACAGCTGACAAATTAAACCTTTTGCACTGTTCAATTTATTTTGCAAATCACTGTTCAGAAAAGAAATGCAAGTTCCCTTCAGTATAATTTAACCTGAATACGTTTTTTTTGGCTGGCCACATACAACAGAAACAAATTGTGCACAATAACTTAAGGTTGACATATTAAACCTCTTACCAAACAATTACATATTTACGCATTATAGGAACATTTGCTTTTCATTGGGAGTTTCTACTTTAATGATAATGAGAAAGAACCAAGACAGTAAGTTCAAACTCACTATCAAGCTCTGTCAAGCTGAATGGTTTAGGCGCTCATTCTCTGTAGGTTTATAAATACAAGCATTAAGTTGAATAAAGTGATGAATATGTTTGAACCTTGGTAAGTTCTCCCAAGTGGTTGAGTGCTCCAAGGGCGTAGAGCTGTTCCAGCGCCAATACTAGAGTCTCATGAGGAGGTGGGTCCATGAAGTCAAAGTGAATGAGGTCATTAATGCCTGCAAGCAAAAATGTATTGGCTTATTTCACAGAGCCACCCAACAGTGAAACATGTGCTTCAACCTAAAAGCTATGTGTATGAATTTTTAAAAGTCATATCTACACTCTATACTCACCTAAACTCTTTAGCAGCAGGACTACATTTCCCAAGTTGGTCCTCTGAATCTCGGGCACAGTTGTTTCCTCCATCTCATGTTTAAAGGCCCAGGCTGTGTAAAGCCTAAAACATTTACCAGCAGCCACTCTGCCTGCACGACCTGCTCTCTGATTGGCCGATGCCTGAAATCAAACACACAGGATTAGTTAGTAAAAGCTGTAAAATCTTCTGCGGAAGCTAACACGGTGACACACTTTTGACTTGGACATAGCCTATGTTGATCACGTTTGTTTCAGCAAAAAGGAAGTGCTCTGACAGTGTTGTTTTGTCTTTTACCCTCCTGTCTACACAGGAAATGGGAATGTGTTGTATTGTTTGTGCCTTTTGATCAACTTGCATCAACATTTTTGCAAATACCTCAGCAGTTTCATAACAGAACACACAGCATGACTGACTGAAAGAAAAATGATGTCCGCAAACAGGCTGTCAAACATTGACTGCTATTTATGTAGCAGCACTAATAAGATCAGCTCACATAACTCTGGGATCAGATGGTGATGCTTGTATTTATGAAGTCACAGCGACTGTGTTTCTAGCAAAAACAAAAAAACAACATTGACCTCGCAAAACTTTTGATTACGACAGTTTTCTGAGCATTGAGATTTAAAACACAGCTTATTATTTTGTTACCAGCTAGCATATTAGCAAAAAAAAAAAACAAAAAAAAAACAAAAAAACATTTCTAATATTAAAAGTTTTTTTATGCTATTAAACTCTATTCTAAAACAACAAAAATCACCTGGTTTTAGTGATCATCTGTAGTGTCACGCTTCACAATAGTGGGAAGTTACCATCAGAGATGTCTAGTATTCACCACAGAAGCAGCTGCTGCACCGCTCTAAAAACTAGCCAAGTTAGTTGTGAGCAATTAACATAGTGCGTATGTTTTTTAAAGTACCTGATTAATTAGCCTTAATGTGGAAAAGTGTGAGACAGCTTTTTACTTGTTCTTATTACAATCAGCAATAACAAATTGAAGTTAAAAAGCTAAACAGAAACCGAACATAAGGTCAATGCAAGAGCATCGCTTGTGCCTGCAAGCGATTGAGCAGAACTATGCGTTTACAACACTCCTGAATAAAACCTTAATCAATTTACTTCAACGTCAACGCCCCGCTTGTTAAACATTAAGAAAAACTGAGTGTAGTTACCCGTGAACAGGGCGTGACTATGAGCGACTCCATGCCGGTGCGGGCGTTGTAACTCTTCTGTTTGCAAAAGCCTGGGTCAATGACGTAGATGATGCCGTCTATGGTTAGTGAGGTTTCTGCTATATTGGTAGCCACCACCACCTGGATTGACAGGAAGAGAACACACAGAGTGCCAAAAGATAAGTTGTTTAAGCAGCGCTCAAACAAAGCAATATGAAGATTAAACCCAGCTGTTAAACAATGGGAACAAAGATGTGACAAAACATCAAAACAAGGCTTTTCCTGTCAAAATGCTGAAAAACTAGGATACCAAGTCTCTACTAAACGTAACTGTACTACAGCAACCTCTGTTGGTGAATAATAGCACAGACATTCAATCTGGGTAAATATGAGAAGGCTCTTGATTGCTACACAAATAATACAGATAGTGGATATCATGCCTCATTTATCTCTCAAAGACATAATGTATTGTAGTGTACTGACCATTCAGCATCTGCCAGGTACTGCCACAGCGATGTGCTATTTCTAGGGCAGTTCCAGGAAACAATAGGACTTTTCCCAAATATTCTTAATAAAAAAAAACATCACACTGTCTCTCACCTTACGGGCACCAGGTGGAGTAGGGTTGAAGATCTTGGCCTGCATGTCAGATGGCAGGTTGGCATAGATGGGAAGCACCAGCAGCTCTGCTATCTTAGATCCAAGCCGCCTGCATCTCTCCTGGAGCAGCTCACAACATGCCTCAATCTCCTCCTGGCAGACACACACAAAAGGGGGAAGAGTCAGCCAGCAACTCCATAATATGCACTTGCTTAATATTATTATCTGGTCCTGCTCATGTTAACTTTGGCTTTTTATGAACACAAAAAGGCCAAGAGGCTACATTTCATTGTACATTTCTAGCACTACAAAGACACACATTGGCGAAAAAAAAAAATTGCTACTGCTTGCAATTGCTACTAGACTTAAGTAGAAAAGTAAGTCTTTTCCTGAACTGTTATGGTAATATATTCTATGTCTAATGAGAAAATAGCAAACTACCCAAAAAAAGATTTAAAAAATATATATATTAGAACACATTACACTTTTACAATTTCTTTGTTAAACTAGGTTTTAAGTATTTAAGAGGCAGCCACAAATGCTTTTCTGTATGCAATGACTTGTGTGATGTGTAAACAGACCTTAAATTGATTATGTTCAAAATAAATTTACTTTACATGTGAAGAAACAAACCATTAAAACTGTGCCCGAAATAAAACCTCCAGGCAAAAATGTTGCTTGAAATAATAAATAAAAAAACCTGTCCAGTGAGGAAAACCAGAACGTCTCCTGGCGCTTGGGTGACATGGATCTGCAGGACTGATACCACACACGCTTCTAGGTAGTCTGCCTCTGGAGCCTAAAAAACACAACATACAGATCCTAACACAAGAGCAGACTTTTTGGGGTCCTGCCTAAGCATTTATTTTAAAATGCTACAAGTCCGGTGAGCCACAAAGAGGTCAATAAGCTTGCATAAGAAGTCGCTAAACTGTGACATTTACTATTAATATTGTAAATTTAGGCTTACACATTTGTATTAAGAATTGAGAAAAACAGATCAGGTTGCTTTAACGTATTCAGGGAAAACCTGTCCATTTCTCATTAAATAGCAATCTTTAACCAGCAACTTCATCACTTATCCAAAAAAATTGTCCTCCATGAATAATTCAAGAAACATGCAAATTCCTACTTTAGTATAGTAGATATCGACAGGGAATCTCCTGCCAGGGATCCTAAAGACAGGAGCATCATCGAAGAAGGAAGAGAAGCGCTCGGTGTCCAGAGTGGCACTGGCCACCAGCACCTTCAGGTCTGGTCTAAACCTGGCAATGTCCTTTATCAGGCCAAACAGGATGTCTGTGTGGAGCGTTCGCTCATGGGCCTCATCTATGATAATCACACTGGAGGGAGAAACCATAGGGAAAGGGGAAAAATGAGCAAAACACACACCATGTTACTGCTTTAATTAATATTACATAAACATTTCATTTTAAAAGTAAATGTCCAGTGAAGAACTGTGGAACGTTTAAGAATGAGATGACAACATATTTTCTGAGAAAACATTAAAAACCTCTATCCTTATGTTTTTATTGGATAAAGATCTTATAACTGTGGATTATATGAACAGTAAATTATTTTCTGAACAGGTTATGATAGCCACCGACCGTATTTATCTTGTATGGTGTATCAAACCAAATGGCCACAAACCTTTATGCTTATACTGTATAGGACACGTGACTGACTAGACATAATTTGGAACTTGCACTGTCAATTAAAGTTCAAACAAGATGAGCACATCCTAGTGTCAAATGTTTTTATTTTACTACTTATTACAAGTCCTCTTCAACTTATGCCAGAATATTAGATATCAGCTTAGGGAAATCAGAATATGAAACGGCTCACACCGCAGATGAAAACTATAGCCCTGCCAGAAATGCAGAGGTATCCATGTCTGAGGTCCAGAATGCCGATCATTCGGGAATTACCTCATGACACACCCAAACAGTTACTAAAACGGACAAAATCTATCTTAGGCTAATCAGTATCAGCTTGGCTCGATGTAGGAACCTCCGTGTGACGATAACCTGGTGATTCCCCTCTTCCCCTTTTCGTTACCTGTAGCTGGCCAGGTCAGGCTCCGTAAGGAATTCTCGGAGCAACATGCCGTCTGTCATGTATTTCAGCACCGTCCTCTCTGATGTGCAGTCCTCAAATCGAATACTGTAACCCACCTGGTCGAAGCAACAAGTTATTTAAAACCCAAATTTGATTTCACTTTAAATTGTTTTAAGATGAAAACGATAAGATGAAAGAAAGATGTTAAAGAAAACACACCAGTTACAGTGCGTATAATACAGATTCCTGTACAGATTTTAAATTGCTTCATTTAGCAATAGTGTTCCAACAAAAATGGGATAAGCATAATAATGCACCGAGCTTACCTCATTACCAAGCTTCACACTCATTTCCTGTGCCACTCTAGATGCCACCGACATGGCTGCCACTCTCCGAGGCTGAGTACATCCGATCTTCATGCCTCCTTTGGTGTAGCCCTGAGAGAGGAACAAGTTATAGGGTATATCTCCAGTTACCACCAATGTTAGGTTCTTTTGAATGCTGCTTTAGCATTAGGAATAGTGTTACATTCTTGCATAATATATTTTATTTTCTTACCGCCAATTCCAGAGAGTTAATTGAAACTGATAACACTGTTTATACAATGTCTAATTGGTAAATATTAAGATAGTCAAAAGCTAGTTTGCTTAACTTAGCCTAAGGACTGAAAACATCGGAAAAACACCTGACTTGGCCCCTTCCAAATGTAACACAACCCTCTTCCATAATTAATAGTAGCAGAAAAAGAGGACCAGAATTTTGTAGTATTACAGGAAATATGTGTTAGCCTACTGCTTTTCCAGGACAATAATTTCCTTGTGTCTTATTGCCAACCAGTATATTCTCCAGGAAGTTATTGAATACAACCAAAGGGTAGTCCTGTAGATAATCCCTTTTAAAACTTTTCATAAAATCATGAAAACAAACATGTCAAAGGCACGTCATGTTAAGTATCACTATTTGACCCTGTGCAAGAAAGTAAATAACTGTATTTCAAAAAAATCTTGTATGAATTTGTTCCACATGTTGTAATGTGGCTATACCTGTCACTTTCTACTTTAATGTCCACTGTTTAGCAAATTTAGCACAGCATAAAGTAAAGCTTGATAGAAAAGAAGAGTCAATCCAGAGTAAGGGCAATCAACAGAGCCTCAATAAATCGAAAGAGCAGAAAATATTCAACAGCTGTTTCACTTCAATCTCTTTAACCTTCACTTTTCACTTAAACAAAATTGTATGTTGAGTAGTTAAGTACTTACGTCTTCTAGGAGGTACTGCGGGATCTGAGTGGTCTTTCCAGAGCCCGTCTCCCCCTCTATAACCAGTATCTGGTGCTCGTTAATAGCACCAAGCAGATCCTCTCTGTAGGGGAAGATGGGCAGGCTGCGTCGGACCTCCTGCATGGACTGTTTCTCTAGCTCGGCCTGTGACAGAACTGGGGCCTGCTGCTCCTAAACACAAGGCCAGAGAAAAAAGCCACTTTAACTAATTTTCCGACCCAACACATTATTATTATAACACATTATTATTTTCAGACATAAAATGAAATCAAAAGTAATGCAGAGAGGATTTTGTTCTTAATTTCAAAAACACTGAAAGATCATGGGACACATCTGTCCTCACAGGGATTATATTTTTGAACTTATTACTAGACTACAGTGAAAATGGGATGTGTGGATCAGTGGAGTTGCCCCTATAAACAAACTTTAACTTTTCAGTTTTGATTTAGGACATCACCAAAATACTATATTTCCTCTGCATGATACATACTATTTCACTGCATGTTATGACCTACGACAGGAATAATAAATGCACTTTACAAAGTTGAAATGTTCTAACTGTTTGGAGACGGAAAACCTCAAGAAGTGAAAAGCATTAAATGAATCCCACCTTTTCTGACCGACTCCCCTTCATAGTAATGGCAGTGCTGACGAAGTCGATCATCTCATCCTCTTCCAGGATCAGCTGGTACCTCTCCTGCTCCTGCCTCATTCTTTGCTCGTTCCTTCTTGGCCCCAAAGCTGAGAGAGGCCGTCTTGAGCCTCTCCTCCTCCCAACGGCCTTGCTCTCCTCCGAGCTCCATGGGAGTTTCTTCTAGTTCCAGGTCTTTCTGGGGCACATCCTGATCAGGAAGGAGAAGAGAAAACGATTGAACGAGTGAACCTCTGTGCACTTTAGTGGGTGACTCCACACACTTTGTCAGTACGTGACCATCCTTATTCCTACCTTGCTTCTCTTCTCTTCTGGCATATAGTATCTATTCTTTCTCTCTTCCTGCTCCTTTGCACCAGCTGATTTGTACTCGCTAGCCAGGTCCCGAAGAGTGCGTTTGTATGCCAGCTCCTTTTCCTCCCTCTCAGTCAACTCTTCTTTAGAGAAAAGGTATTCCTCGTCACGGATCTCGGCCTCAAGATCCTCTAGCTTCTCTGCCTCTCTTTTCTTTAGATACTCCCAACGGGAACGCTTCCTCAACTCTGGTAACTAGAGAGGGAAAGAGAAGGACAGAGGATCAGAATATTGTAATAAAAAAGAGATTTTTACAGCCTCTATTCTTTTACACAAAACATTTTAAGTTTTAAGATATGGTGCTAGCCATTTGTTTGTTCAGCACAAACAGAAATGTGTCTACCAAGTCAAGGCACCTACCATATTTTTCTGATCATCTTCAGCCATCTTCAGCCTTTTCTGAGCTTCCTCATAAGCCTGCAGAAAGCCAAACAAACTGTTAAGTTGTTTACTTGCATTAAAAAAAGAAATGCATGAGCTGTTGCCATTCACTTGTGTCTCACTTTTTTATCGGTCCTCTCTGCTATGTTGCGCGTCTTGTCTTTGTCCTTCTGTCTCACGCTCGGCAAATGCATCTCTCTCTTCGATGTCCTGCTGTCGCTCCCTCTCTTCCTTTTCCCACTCTTCCTCTTCCTCCTCTTCTTTTTTGACAGACTGACCTGAATTACCCCTGATATTAGAAACAAAATCCATAGTGACCATTTCTCCATATTACATTTTAACTCTTTATTGTAAATCTAAACCTTGCAGCGTTATTTTTCTGTTTTTCTGAGTTTGCATGTTCCCCCCATACTTGCATGGACTTTGTTAATGTGGAGTAAACCCTGCCACCACACAAGATAATGAATGGATGGATTACAAACTTAAAGGGCTCTGACTCGTGACCACCTGTGTAGGGCAATTTAATTTAAAGCTACAATTTTCTCCACCAAGAGCCCAAAAATATTTGCAGTATGTCAGAAAAACCATAGACTAATCCATTATATATATAAAATGTAATTTTGTTTTGTGTTCTCGTTTGCTTTTTTCCTTTTGGGTTTGAATAAGGTGTGTGTTTTGATTCTTTACCCTCACAGTGGTAAAGATTACTGTGTGCACAGATTACCTGTAATTTACTTGATTTTAAACACTTAATAACTATGACCACCCCCCAAAAAAAGTCTGCAACAAAGAAATAGCTGAAACCACAATCAAAGTAGCATGTACAAATATAACAAACTTGCAAAAATATAGGGAGAACATGTCCTGCTCTACTATTATTAACGCTAAAACAAACATATGTTTATTCATGGAACATTATAAAACAAGCAATTAAAAGTTGAACAATCATATGAAGTTATTGTAGAAAAATCTAGATTACCTGTTAGGCACTTCATCTTCACTGGATGATTCGCTCTGTTTTTTCTGCCTGATGTGCTTCCTCTTGTTTCTTCTGTCCTTATCTTTGCTTTTCTTTTTCCCTTTCTGTTTGTCCTTCACAACTTCTCCATCACTGTCGCTGTCCTCCAGTAAGGTGTACGTCCGATTTTCTTCTCCATCTCAATTGCCTGTCGTTCTATCTCACGGGATGGTTTTTCGACAACCTGCTTCCGAGGAATCTATAACACACATGAGGTTGAAGTCTGTCAGAGGTTTGATTCCTACCAAAGCCTCCCAGTCTAAAAATGTTTACAACTACTGCAATGTTTGAGGCATTTTAGGTTTATGCAGATATGTTATGACATTGTCTCACAAGGAATAAAGATGCCATTTTTAATATATACCCTGTCATACAGATCTTGAGCAAAGGCAATCACGCTCTGGTCAATGTCAATCGTGCCGGTCTGTTCAAGACGAGTGACAAAGTCTTGAGCACTTGATGCTTTCCGTGCAGTGCCGATCATGAATTGAGACACGTATCTGTCACTCAACCCAAGGATGTCATGGAGACGGTCATTCACCCACTGCTCCAAGTTGGCCATGGTGTCTGTTGGGGGAGCAGTCGTACCACAAAAACACGGTTGTCGTGGTTAGAGGTTTCCATTTCAAGTTAATGTTAAACAATATTATTAAGGACACAGCCCAAAAATAAGAACACAGTCAGGCTTAAATGGCTTGACATTATGTCAGCTCATTGTACTAACAAACTACAGAAGAATCATGAGACATAACTATGGCAAATTATCCAGATATGCAGAAACACGAGAATTAGTGATAGTAGTTACAGTCACTAAAGCTAAATTATTATTTTTTTCTCCTTACTGAGCCTTGTATAAACAAAAAAAAATATAAAAAATTAATCTGAAAAGAGGAAATAATTCGAGTTGTTGACTCTGTCGTAAAGAGACGTAACTACGCTGAAACTAACGTTCCCACCCTTAGACCTGACTGGTCGTTCGATTTAATACTACAGGGAGATATTCTGCTATTTCTCAGCTTTGCTTTAAAATGAAAACTGCTGGGCTGATGCGTTCACTTTGGGACAAAGATCCCTTCTTCAGTCTCACTTACCGCTAATTAAACACTGACACAACCTCGTTGTATGTTGTCAGGCAGCAGCAGTAGGATGTCGCTTTGCTAACTCAGCTAACTGCAGCTACAAATGTGCTGTGAACTTCAGTTGTTGCTCGCAAGTGCCCAGTAACGAGACTTTGTCCATACGTCCATCTCTCCGCAGCCGAACTGCTTATTTCAGACTTTCCTTTCAAACAAAACACCAGATACAACATAAAATTAGGCAATGTTTTGCTAACTCAACCTCAGGTTAACGCACGCTAAAGTTTAAAGCGGAAATATAGTCAGATAAAGGTGCCGAAGAAGAGCTCAGACGCATCGCACACTGCCGCGTTCACTGCCCCCTGTGGCCGTCTAAAGTACAGCAACACTAACTCACATGGCTGAATTTAACTTTTTTCAGGTGAATTCTCAGAAAACAGTGCACATATTGCACAACAGAAACGACACACACACACACAAAAACAAAAGCAACTACGTATGGATGATATGTTTTGATGATTGACATATTGATGATCTATCAATGTTAAATTTCCCATATACTGACAAATTCAAAACGCTAAACTAACAAAAGAACACAATTTATTTTTACACAACGTAAAACTAGTTAAACAAGTAAATAATTGGGTTAAAATGGAGCCTAAGTGTTAATGGTCAGCATTAATTGGAATTCTAATGAAATAGCGTTTTAACTGTGATCAAATTGTGATAATTATTAGTGACATGTAGTATTGTAAAAATTTACAAAGTTATATGTTAAAAATACATATCAATTAAAGTGACAGACTAGTGGTAAACATTTACTCATGTACTTTTACTTACTAAAAAAGAATTAGGCCTACCACTGTGTATGAATACACTGTTTTGTATGTATGCAATTTTGCTTAGAGTATACAAATATCTAAAAAGCTGCAAAAGTAAAATGACTTTTATTCGTATTATTATTATATTACCATATTTCTAACGAAATACACAAATAATGTAAAGTTCCAAGATAAATATTTAATACGTATATATACATAGTGCAATACAAAAGTGCGTACATAGCCGTTGGTGGTGATGAAGATGCGCCCCACCTTTACTTTGATGATCACCAATCTGAAGAGATTGTCTGAAGAGAAAACGGATGTGATCTTACCACCCAAGAAAATAAAAAGGTCACACGACAGTCTGCAGCGGCAGATTCGAGGAAGGAAGCCGACTCACACTTTCCAAGTTACTCATCAGCGAGGCTCCCCACATCCCCCGCAGTGCAAAGTCTTCCTCCAGGGTCTGCAATCGACCGTCCCCTGAGCTTAACCCGAGGTGTCACCTGTGGACGCACTGAGATGAAGAGTCCGCTGACCATGCGAGGATCCCCGGCGCTGCTCCTGCTGCTGCTGCTGCTGGCTCGGGTTTGCGTTGACGGCTACAAGCCCGTCATCATCGTGCATGGCGTGTTTGATGGGCCCAAGCAGTTCGAGAACTTGTCTCGTTACATAACCAAGGTAAGACATCTCACGATTCATAAACTTTTTAGATTAAGCACACTATATTGTAACTGTGATGTGGCAGTTTCAATATTTTAACTTTCTGTTTTACTTTTTGCATCCTGTTTATGGAGTCAGTGCGACCCCTTCAAGTTTCCCTCACCAGTGAGATTTGTTCATTTCTGAGATCTGCGTGTGGGGCCAAATTTCACACGCATTAGATATTAGTAATTTTACATTTAAGTTTTAATGTAAAGAACATTACACGTGTTTCTAAAGGCGGAGAGATGTCGAGGGAAGTGAAAATAAGCAAGTGGTTTCAAAGTGTTTATTTCTGCGCCTCTGCCATTTTCTGCTTCTCATGATCACTTTAGTTTTGGAAGGCGGTGGCCTCCATCTGTGAGCAAACTGGCTGATAACACTATCAGCCCCAATTCACTGCTGACTGTTTTAGCTGATTTAATCAGTCACACCATCTTTCCTTGAATTTCTCCCCAGGTGCATCCAGGCACTGAAGTGAGAGTGATCGACTTGTATGACGACATGGCCAGTCTGAAGCCACTGTGGATTCAAGTCCAAGGCTTCAGAAATGCCATTAACTCCATCATGCAAAGCGCACCTGGTGGCATCCATCTCCTGTGCTTTTCACAAGGTCTTTCCAACACTCACACACTTGCGGCGACCGCTGGCATTCTACTATTGTAATGTTTAGACTAACGAAGCAGTAGGCTGGTCTGAAGCAAGTACAAAAACATGCACACATTTTATTAAATTTATTTTAACCTTTATTTTACCAGGAAAAGACCTAATTTAGATTTAAAAACTCTTTTTCAAGAGTGTCCTGGCAACACAATCAAGTAGTTTTGATATCATAGTCTAAAAGGGTTGATCAGGCAAAAAATCTGCATGTTTACTAATTTCTTAAACATGTTCAATTAAACCAGTTTGCTTAGTTTCAACTTTGTTTGCTCATTTTCATTCTATAAAGAAGGTGCAGTAAAAATGCAAATCTTTCGGAGTAGACAACAAAAAACGGCACCCGAGAGTGCAAACTCCTGAGCTCTTTGGTTTGACATAGTCTAAAACATACTGAGGGAGCAGACCTAAAATGTCCTTGTAGATCAAAATATTTCAATCTGCGCAGAGACAGGGAGGATCATCCAACTCATTCGTACAGCAGACAATGATGTGTGAGAGCTTTTGAATGAGTGATAAATCTTAGAGCACATTGGTAAATATCCCCCAGCGCATGTAGGCTCTGAGATGAAGAATGCCTGTTCAAAACATCTCCATAGTCCAATACAGACAGAGGGTAAAGGAAAAGGAGAGTTTCATCAATTAATATTCCAAAGTATTTATATTTAGAAACATTTTTGATCTTTGTTGCCTGTAAAGTGATCACAGAAGACGGATTGTGAAAAAGCATTTTTTTTCTTATCAGGATTTAATTGTAAAGTTGAAAATGATAAAAGTTTTGCTGAACAGTGGTAAAAGCTTGTTGTAGTCAGGGAAGTATAGAACATAGTCATCAGCATAGAAATGAAAGTCTTTGCTTTCGAAACACTTATTAATCACTCTGAGCTCTTAACCTGCACAAACTAGATTCAATCAGAGAGATAATTATGGGACCAGCTAACAGCTAGCTCCAATAGTCCAGCTCCAGAAAGCCTTTGCTTTAGCACTGTGCGGTCTACAGTGTTGAATACTTTACAAAGGTCAATAAAAAGGGCCACCCAACGCTGGTTTTCATCCATATACTCAATGAAATCATAGAAAATGTTAAGAGCTGCAGATGTTGTACTATGCTTTTTTTTCTAAAACCAGACCATATTTGACCCAGAAGCCAAAACTCACATTATAATATCTAGAAACCGCGACATGCCTTCGACTTCCACTTCCACATTTCTAACATACTGAGATATGTGTTTCACGGTTTACAGTCCTTGCATGTAGAAACAGAGAAGCAACAAAAAGCACAGGTGTTATAAATAGCCTTCTGTGTAGGCCCTTGGTTCAGACTTAACGCGAATTGATCTAATTAAATGTCCAATCTGCATGAGTTGAAGGACAAACAGTAAAAAATTCCACAACTACTTAAAGGATTCAGTTCAAGGGTGTAGATAATCAGGTTGAGCCCTGCTGACTTTGGTGATCCCTGAATTTTCATCAAAGCATGTTGGCAGCACAGCTCACAGCTAGAAGGTCTCGAGATCAAATACCTGGCCTGTGTGGGTTTCCTCCCACAGCCCAAAGACATTCATGTCAAGATATATGGGTATCCCTAAATTGCCTGCAGGTGTTTATATTAATAAGAGTGTAAATGTTTGACTCTCTGTGTTGGCCCTGAGACAGACTGTCTATAATGCTCTCTGCCTCTTGTCTAATGGCGGCTGGATTCACTCATCAGATCATATTCTGTGCAGTGGTTTGTCTGACCTCGATGATGTTGTCCCTCATTTGAGCCTCTCCTGTTTTAAGGTGGTCTGATCTGCAGAGCACTTCTCTCCACTATTCCAAACCACAACGTGAACACCTTCATTTCGCTGTCATCACCCCTCGCTGGGCAGTTTGGAGGTCAGCACCTTCATTTGATGTTTAAATCACAGATAACACTTATCGTTCTCGAGGGAAACATGACGACATCAACAAACCGCATTGATTTGTAATAGATCCTGACTTGCTAAATACTGTTTTTCTCCACAGACACAGACTACCTGAGCTCAATAGTTCCTGGCTATGTGAAGAAAACCGTGTTTAAATTTTGCTACAAAGCATTTGGGCAAAAAGTGTCGATTTGCAACTACTGGAATGGTGAGTACGAATGGGCGGCTCTTCAGCAATTTAGAAATCTGAAAGTATTCACCTTAAATGAGGAAACGTGCACTTGCTTTGCCCACAGACCCGCACCACAGGCCCCTCTACCTGCAGGGCAACAGCTTTCTGCCCATGGTTAATGGCGACAAACCTCACGAGAACATGAGAAGTAATGGAATGACTGTTGGGGACTATTTTGTGCTTTTATTATTTTTGGGGAGGAATGCTATGTTTAAAAAAATAACACATGTATTCCTTCACTTCCTCAGTATGGAGGGAGAACTTTCTACACATCAAGAAGCTGGTGCTGATTGGAGGACCAGATGATGGCGTCATCACACCGTGGCAGTCCAGGTCTCACTAATCACAGTTTCATATTCCCTACACACTCTCTTTTACTTTTTATTGACCAGTGATGATTTCAACTGATTTCATTTTGCATTTTGATTGAAAACTTATTAAAAATGGAGACAAATTTCGACTGACCAAATTGAGGTTCTGCCTTTAATCTTTTAATGCTACACTAAGCAGAATTGCTTTAAATGAACCTTGGTATGTGTCTATATAGTTATAAATGTTTTGTGAAAGTGGCTGCACGTGGCGCACTTGAAAAATACAGACCCATGTAAGACTAGTTGGAATGTAGGAATAAAATAAATGTTGCACCATAAATATAAATTCCATGTAAAAATGAAGGATGACTTAAGAAAGACTGCAGGATTTGTCTTTTTAAATGCAGTTTTATCATTCTTTTACAACTTTAAACATCCACCTGGCTAATGGCGGCTGACGTCCGCGAACATTTCCTCTAAAATGATCTTATTTTGAAGGCAGAAAGGACGACTACAGCTTGCATGTCACTGCACACAGTCACATGAGTTAGATATGCAAATGCTTTTTTCCCAAATTTGTATATTTATATTCGTCTGCAAAGAAGATTTTGTTTCCGAGATTCTCCCTGTCAGGCTGCATGTAGGCTACAAAAATCCACCAATCAGAGGGTAGAAATTCTAAATCTGCGCTAAACCAGGAGTTACTCACCTAAAAAGCCGATTGTGTTTGTCTGTGTGTGGTATTACTTAATTTAACTTGATAAACTGACAAAAACAAGGTGCAACTTACAAAATAAGGAAGGCAGTAATAGGGGTTTGAAGAGTGAAAGTTGGCTTGGTTTGATTCCCCACCTGTAAAAAAATAGCAGAAATAATCACTAACACTTCCTCCAAACCCTGTGTTGAGGTCAAACTGATTGTTTCCTCTTTTACTACACAGCTTCTTTGGATTTTATGACAGCAACGAAAAAGTTGTAGAAATGCAGAACCAGGAGGTAAGAACGTCAGGTAGAAACATTTTCTTTAATCTTGACATTTTTTATGTTTCGTCTCCGTCTCATCGTATTTCTCCTCTTCCTCTCTCTACCTCTGACAGTTTTACAAGAACGATGCATTCGGGCTGAAGACGCTGGACACTCGTGGTGACGTGTCGGTGTGCGTTCAGCCTGGAGTGAAGCACACTTCCTGGCACTCCAACTTCACCGTGTTCATGAACTGCATGGAGAAGTGGCTCACATGAGAGCGACTCCCCTGCAGAGTGTGAGAAATGGAAAGGCAACGGATTCCGGCTTTAAATCACACCCTCTGAGCGACAGGGATTATTGTAAGCATCAGCATTAAGCCCCAATCACCAGCCTTACAGAGCTGTTACTGTACGTCTGCAGAGTCTAAAAACGCTATTATTGAAGCATATCATAATTCTTTTCCATTTCCCAATTCATTGTCTTTCCCTTTGAGTTTTGTGGGTTTCCTTATGATAGATTGTAATAACTGAAAACTAAACATTTTTTCACTATTAGTGATGGCATGAGCTTTTGCCTTTGGGTTCCAGGGAATTTATTAAGGTTTGAGATAAAACGATAAGAATTGAGCTAAAATTCAATGAGCATTTCTCTCTTTTCTTTTGATAATTAATTTGTGGTAATGGCTTTTACATTTATTATACAGTGTATCAGCTTTTTTTCTTTCTTCTGAACAAAAATGGCTTTTTGCACAATCAGGAGAATTTGTGGATTGTTTGTGGTTTAAGGTCAAGATGCTTTTTTAGAAACATCCTCACACTCAAAGGCAAATCTATCAGTGTCCTCTAGTGGACGTTTATGATACTATGCAGACTTAAAAAGGGATTGATTGTGAATTCGTGTAAATTTGTGGTCTCTACTGTTTAAATTGAAAGGTGGGATGAGGCATGTTGGACTTCTGCTGCGATGTGCTTGTGCTTTATTGAAAGATGGTCATTGTATTTATTTGGTGCTTCTGCAGGGAACTACATAACTAATAATTATTATCAGCTTTGCCTAAAAATGACATTATTTTCTAAAAGGCTGGAGATACGTGGTATTTTGGGTTTGTGCTGCTGCAGTCTGAAATTTGGCGTTGATGACATTATTTGCTGTGTCCAGATGTAACAGCACTCGAAATTCATATGAAAGCACTACTGTTTAAAAAGCAGATACTCACTGTAATTGTCATTTGGTACTGTACATAATTTCTGCAGAGATTATGACTACAGAGTTGATTCAACACACAAATAATTTGGAACTATTCTCAATAAAAAGTGAGTATTTCTGTCAATTTGTTTTTTCCTGAGTTGTTATTTTGTGCCTATTTTGTTCACTGTTTCCGTCAATATCCATGTTGACTCTTTGCTCTTTACATGTGCTTTGGTCAAAGCAACAGTTAATCAATGAAAAATATTGATCTCTGAGATAGTAGGAACTGTTCATGTGACTGCTGATATTTTCCATCCTTTTATCATACAGATCCTTTTATTCATGGCATTTTTAGGATGCCATTAATACATTTATTCAGAATTCTTTAAATAAACTGTGGGAAAAAGTATAACCTACACTTGTTTATGTTTGATAAACATATACCCATTAATTCTGCATATAGATGCAGAGATTTATAGGAGCAAAAGTTAAACATTTAAAATTTATTTTTTTTTTTAAATTTGGTTCATTATTGAATGTTCTAATCATATACCAGTTACAGGTTAAGAACATCCCCATATGTTATAGAAGAAAATGATTGACTTAGTATTTCAAAATACTATTATATTTTTAGTATTGATATATTTTAGCAATATAAAGGCCATCGCACAATTTTTAAGCTAAGCAGTAGTTGCCACCATGATAGTCTTACTTCTCATACAATAAATCATTAAATTCTAAGAAAATTACCCGAACACTCTGTAAAATGATCATTTTGATGTGGGTATGTCGTGTGCTTTAGTTGTCGTTGACTGTGAACCATGACACACAGAGGAGTGACATTAGGCAAAAGAAAACACCTGGAATTCATATCAACCAAATTCTACTATTACAAAGTTATTTACCTGCAATCACGATAAACAAGGGCTCAAACCACTTCTTCATTTAATACAGAACAGCTTCAATACCCGCTATGACTTTAATAAAATAGTGGGATTATTTCCTTTCAAAGTTTCAACTTAAAAAGGGAAAAATGATGCCTTTGTAAAAGTAGAATTCATGGCAGAGCTGCTGTATTCAATTGCAAGTGGAAATCTGAGTTGTTGAATCCATACCTATGAACAGAGAAATCTCTACACTTTACTGCATGAAGTAAAAACGAAAACACGACCATGGAAAGAATTTATTGGAAAAATACCACATTTATGTTTGGATGTACGCAGATTGTTCACTAGTATCACTAGCCTGACTGTCATGCTGGAGACTTTGTGTTGAGAACAATTTGGATCACAACCGTATATTCTGGCACTGAACATGAGAAAGTAGCCAACTATTGTACGGGCAGAGATATTAGAATCACCCACAATATGTCTGGTGCAATGTTTAGGCAACTTACCTGACATGGGAGAGTAATTACAAGTGATTTCAAGGACTGTATGTACAATATTGATGTACTTTAAATAGATTATTTCTATTTTATTTTAATTGGTGTGGTTGGGAACCACTGGACTCCACCTTGAGCAACTACAGCAGTAAAATACTGCTGAAGCTCTGACACATCAAAACAATCTGAAAAAGTCATACAGGTCATATGTCTTCTGTCATCGGGCACTTATGTAATTATGTTTTATTTATATATTTACCGCAGTAAATATCTTCTTGCACCACAGTAAAAAGACACAGCTGAAATGCTCAGGCAGACATATTTCAGTCATGCTGTGCACTTCACTGATACCAACATTTTAAATAGGAATTAATAAAGTGCCTAACATTATCTGAGCAGGCTCCATTCTGAAGGCTGCTTTATGGATTTTCATAATAATAGAATGTTAAAACTCGTTTCCGGTGCTTATTGTTCCTAATAAATGAGTTGCAAATTCGAAGAAGCTGTTTCTGCGCCGTGGAGAGTGACAGTTTTATGGTCCGGGTTCCCCGGCGTTCGATTGCACATTAACCACGGACCCGCGTTTGCGCACCTCCCTCTCCCCGGACAGGTATGAGCGATGACGTCACAAAGGTGACACCCACCTCTCCTCCTCCGCTTGTGTGCGTTACAGCGACTCCCGTTCACTTTCCCGGTGGAGGTTTGTCCGGTGCTAAACGCAGTTTGCACGTCGGAGCGTCAGACTTTCGAAGCTTCTCTGCGCCTCGTCGGCGACAATGGAGCAGACGCCTCCCAGGACCGACGGACGTTAACTCTCCCCCACGTTCAGCGCGTGAATCCCGAAGGACTTCGAGCGTAAGTCCGCGTCCGGGAACATTTTCCACGAGGGCAGAACGTGTCCGACAGACGCCGAGCTCGAGCCGGACTGAGCGGAGCTGAATGCGGGGAGCGAACGGAGACTCTCCTCCTGTGCGCGTGGAGACACGCTCGTGTTACTTTCACGTTGAATCGCTGCACGTCAGTCCGTTAAAAGATGGAAGCGTGATAACTGAGGTCCACTGTTGATGATGACTCAGAGTTTTACATATGGAAACGTGTTGCGTTATGGTTCCCGGCGAAGGATTAGCGCGTTTAATCCCGATATTTGACTTTTTAAAAATGCAGTTGTCCCGTGAAGGTTGAGTCTCGGTCCCACTCAGTTCACTGTTGCGTGGCTGAAGGTCGACGTGTCCGTGCGGGAAGCCGCTGAAAACACTGAGGCGGGGAAGGAGAAATCCGTCAAATATAAGCCAAAGCACCCGGAAGCACTTTATGAGTCACGCTCTAAAATCCTGCTTCATAAAATGTTTTTAATGTTGTGCAGCGATGAAAACAAAAATGACTAAATGTGAGTTTTCTGCTTCAATTCATAGAGATTCTTTAACATCTGTCGAGCAACAAGATCAGCCGTCTGTCCATGATGTCCTCCAGAGGTAAGAAGGACTTGTGCCGAATATGCGGCGGAGCTCTCCAGGGAAATCAAAGACGGTGGTTGTTTGGGGGCCATAATAAGATGACCAGTCAACCTCGGACCCCTACAGAGTCCCTGAAAGGAGGAAGTCTGTCCCGGTCCACACAGAGCAGCCCCTGGGGTGAGTCTGCAACAGAGGAAAAGACTTAAGTCACACTCTGTATGAGACTGAAGGTTAACAAAAGTTTGCCTCTTCACAGGCAGCACGTTATCTCTGGGCTCTTCTGCGTCTCTCTCCAAATCTCAGTCGTCCCTGAGCTCTCCGTCCAAAGGCGCAGACCTGCTCTCAGTGTTGACCCACATCCTGGGCCACTCTGTGCCGCGGGGCAGCGGGCAGGGCGAGTTTCTGTGTGGCAAATGCGTGTGCGCGCTCGAGCGGGTGTTCAAGTTCGACTCTGTGATAGCCAGGGTGAGGGTGCTGTCCAGTGAGAGGCTCCAGAAGCTGGTCCAGGAGAGGGACAAGATCAGGCAGTGGGTGCGTCAAAATTACCACCACAGGCTCCCACCGGGCTTCCGGAGCAGGGGCGGCACCGGTGAGGAGGATGGGGAGGCAGAGAAGGAGGCTTATAGGGAGATGCTGAAAGAGGACATGGCGCTCTCGGAGTACGAGTGCTGGTCGGAGAAGTGGGACACCTGTCCGTATTTTATAAGAACGGGAAAAAGATGCACAAAAGGCAAAGGATGTGAAGGGTGCGACTCCCTACGAGTGTCCGACTCGGATTACGAGTCGGTTTGTGGAGTTCCTCGCCACTTGCCCTTCTCCCCGTTGCCGCTGTCGCGGGACAAATCCCAGAGCATGCCTCTCCACTGGCAGAAGGTTCCATCCATCAGCTCAAGCCCGGCTTCACTGACAGGGTCCAGTCTCTCATTACGAGCGTCTTCCCGTACCGAGTCTGTTCAGTCTCTGGATTCTCTTGACGGCAACGACCCATTTGACTCACCAGGTGACGAGTCTGTCAACTTTATGCTAAAGGAGCTGAAAAGCATTGAAGGCAAGCCGGTCAGTTCCCCATCAGGGAGCAGAATCCCAGTCCTGGGCAGGAAGGACGGGAGGTTCTCAGGAAAAACTGTTCAGACCACATCACCCACAGTGAGCAGGGTGCTGAACTTTGTGGGTGTGGAGAATGGAGAAATGGATGGAGAGGACGGGGACGTCCTGACGGAGCTGAGGGACGAGTTCGTGCCTCTTCATCGAGAGGTGAGCGTTTTTGTTTCGGTCAGCGTATGTCAGATGCTGTGTGCCTCCCGATGGCTGTAAATATTGACACAGTTTGCTGCAATAGCTTGTCCGGGAGCAACTGAGGCCAGTGCAGCAGTCCAACGAGATTAGAACCACGTGTTACTTCTGTACAATGAAGAATTCTGTCAAATCATTTGTCACTTCAGAGCACTAAAGGGAAGGTTCACCACGCTGTCAGGAACCTGCGAGGCCACCTGGACCAAGCCACGTCCCGCATCAGGAGCCTGGAGGCTGAGCTGAAACACGGGAGTGAAGTCAACGGATTCGAAGCTTGGATCCCTGTAAGCATCCACTTTGTTATTCCCCACAAACTCCATCAGAGAGATTTATATTTTATAGGAGCATTTTGAAGATTTGAGATGATGGTTATTATCCTTCTTGACAGTTTGTCAGCTTGGCTTAGCAGGAAACACTGATAACAAATGAGAAACAATTAACCTGGACCTGTGTGTTCTAATGAAATGAAACGATATCAGCCTATTAACTAATTAGTCGTCAGAAAATAAATTGAAAACTGCACGGCTCAGACGTAAAAACAAGTCACACGCTTTAATATTTAAATCCTCAGTGGGGTTAAGGTGTCCAGTCTGTGTGGACAACGTGTCTCATGCTCCCGCTCGTTTAAATTTGAGCCTGGTGAATTCTGGGATTGTTTAGTTGAAATATGCTCGTGTCATCAGGGAAGAAAAAATCAGTTGGAAATGGAACGGATGGAAAAACTTGATTAGTATGTTAAAATGTTAATGTTCAATATGTTAGTCAATTATTAAACTCCTTCACTTTATTATTTTTTAAACTGTTGTTTTGGTGATCAAATAACGGTTTAAAGAATTTTTAATAAAAGAAAAATGTTTGCTATTTCTGACTCAAATTTGAGGATTAACAAAATCCCAGGCATGTAACAGTAATTTTATGTCATTTTGTAATAAAATATTTAACTAGATGTACTGACACCGCAAATACGTAATAATTGCAGCCCCTAAGAAAACAAACATTTTTCAGAATGTTAAAGCGATCTGTTAAAAAGTAACGTGGTCAGTTACTTATTTATTAATACTAATAGTATTTAAATATATTAAACATAAAAGTATGTAACTTACAAATACGTCAACAACAAAAAAACAAGTTATAAGCTCAACAAAGATCTAAAAATAGAATAAATATGAGATGCCATGTCACTCAGGCTCTAACAGGCGTTTCCCCTCGTTTTTTTTTTTTGCTCCAGTCGTCTTAACAAATTATTGTCTCTGACTTTTTCTTACGCAGGACAAACAGGTTTATTACACTGTGCAGCGGTGGACAGCAGCTCCATAAAGCGCTCGGTGAATGTTGACGGAGCTCTAATGTGTCATTATAAAAGGAATGGATGGTGGCTGTAATGGGTTTTGCATTTGCGGGAGGGTGTGTCTGTGTTTTCTCATTTACAGGTGTAGACAGACACACACACACACACACGGCTTCTCTGTGGAATCTTCCCCGACCAGTGGAGTTTGCCCTGGGCTCCGCGGTCTTATGATTGCAGATATCACTAACAGGCCTCTCAGCTGCTCTGTACAGTTCACATGACCCGATCCCTGTCAGACCGAAGTTCTGAGCTCACACAATGAGCAGAGCTGAACGCTGTCAGATTCGTTTCGAAATGTGTAGAAGTAGCAGCAGGTTTGAACCTGCAAAAACAGATTTTTTTTTCCCAGTTTGAATAAGCCCTGAACACATGCTGATATTTTATCACTTATCAGTTAATAAGGCAGGTTTGTTAGCAGGTTCTTCCACCTCCAGCTGCCTCATTATTAATCATTTGGAGACGTGTTGTTAGACTTTAGCTGCTTAATGCTTCACAGTGTTCACCAGCTAATTTCATCAGCTGTTTGTCGCTCAGCAAGTTTTTGTACAACTGGTTTATGAATCTTTTCAACGACTTGATGCTAAGTTTGGAAACACGGGTTACTGAGTTTGTGAATGAACCCGAGCATTAAAGTTGTGGGCTTTAAAATCCAAACAGCCTTTTGAGCTGTCTTTGTTCAGCAGGGTGTGAAAGATACGGTAATATGGAAATGGATAAATTGGAATAAAAACAATAACAAAAAAGGGAAAAAAAGGTGACATAGAACGTGTGAATATTAACATAATACAGTGCAAGATTAAACTGTCTCAGTGTCATGTAGTAAGAGGAAAAGGCAGGAAGCACGCCTTTGATTCGGAGATATTTTCAGAGTTTGTCATTTAATCAGTTGGATAAAAGCAAATGAATCTAATTTGAACTAATTCATCACACAAGTAATTTTCATGCAAAATCATAAACATTGGATGAATTCAGGATATAAAGTCTAAGAGTTTTTAACACATTTTCTAATCTAACCTTAAGTCAGTATAATGTTTATGGGTGCTGGACAGTTTTAATGGATGAAACGATGTGTATCTTTAATCACCTTGTAGTCTACGATATAAATCACAATATTAGTTAATTACAGTTTATTACCAGGCTAGAATTGTTTCAATAATTCCAAACTTAGAGCAGTACATCAGTGTCATTTTTCCTCCTTTTCCTCCTGCAGTCGGAAGAGGAGCACGGCGGCAGTTCCCTGCTGCACAGCCTCGCTCTCTCCCTGCACAGCCGGGAGCGCCTGATCCAGGTGGGTGAGATGATGGGAGGAGACGGGACTCAGTCATGCACACTGCACTGGGATCTTCTGCCACGGCTCGGGCTCAGGGTTAAAGCTCACTGGAATGTTGTTTGTCTTTAAAGTCACAGTACGTCCTTAAAGTGGCAGAGCCCAAACAGTTTTCGCTGTGTTTGTTCACCGCAGTTCACCAGTCACAACCAAGTGTGTTTTCTTAAGCTTTGGCCCGGACTGCCCGCGTTTTTAGCTGCTTGTTATGACGATCGTATAGAGAATATTACAGGGTGGTTGTGCTCTGGATGAACGTGATAAGAAAACATTATTATCTAAAGTTGATAACGAGTAGCGTATTAATGTCCCCGTTGCACCGTTACCTGAGTTTGATTTTATTTTGTGCCTCACTAAGAGCTTCGATTTGTCAAATTTGCCCATTTGTTTTTATTTGATGATCAATATCTGGAAGATGAATTGCGGCAACGGGACTCAACGTGCAGATAACCTCACCTGCCCGGCCTTTAAACAGTATACTCATGTTTACCTGAACCTGCTTCTGTACAAAGCTTCACACAGCACCAGCTCTCAAATTTACCACATAAATATGACTCATATGACCAGGAATCTGTTTTTTCCGTCTAATACGGAGCAGGGAAATGAATGGACTCCAATTGTCCAAGTCCAGTTTTTTTTTATTAAAACAATGCAAAAAAAGTCCAGGGGTGATACACATTAATAAATGAGCTGTCCGTATGCGATCAACATTATGTTAGCAGATTCTAGCAAAGCAGATGTGAAACAAGGAATCCGCAACATTTCTGACAGCACCGTGGAAATTATCCTTAGATCAGTGAGGCTGAACTGTGGCTTTAAACAGGTTACAACAGATTGGAGTTTCGGAGTGAATAGATTAAATAATAAATGTGGCTGCCGTGATCTAGCTGCAGATTTATGAGCTTGGCAGTTATTCTAATTTGCATATATATAAGCTTGGCTTTGGCATTAACATTAACACTTGCCTCAGGTTTTTATGAAACATCACATGAAATTTAACAAGCTGCAGTTAAAGTGTTTTTTGTTGCCCGATTGTGTCTGAGCAGACGGATATTTCCTGTCTTCCAGGAGTGCATGGGTCTGATCAGGAGACTCTGTGTGGAGGAGGGAGCAGGACCGCAGCTGGCTGACAAACTGACTGAGAAACTGTCTGGGAATCTGAAGGGAATTCTCTCTGACAACAAGGTTAGAGTGTGGCTCCCTGACATTGGGCATGTACTCCTCGTTTTGTTATTGGTGACACATATTGTCAGTTCAATGAAGCATAGCAGATATTAGTACAAACATGCAGAACTTCTGCTGATAGTCATCAGACTCGGTCCTCCTGTCCTCGAAGGCTTTAGTGTGCAGAAGTGAAGAGAAGAAGAGAAGAAGAAGAGATTTCCTCTGGCTTTTTTGGACAGACTGTGGCTAAAATTACTCACTGGTTTGAGTTAAACTCTATTGTTTCTGACATTAAATCACATGAAAACTCAGCACTTTGTGTGTCATGTGATAACCAACACAAAGGCATTTTCATAAGTACCGAGACTGGACAAGAGATAATCCAGTGCCCCTCAGTCATACGTTAAAAAAAGAGCAGAGTTTTTTGAAAACAGCTTTTCATCTCCCTTAGTTCACTGTGTTGTCTGCAGTACTTTAAAACTCAAGTATAAAGAAAAGAGAAAATATTTTGTATTCAAAAGTTTTCATCTATTAACCCTCAAATGATTTCAGCTCTAATTACAAAAACCCTGATTCTCATCATGTCTAGGAATATTCAACTTAGTGTTTCTTTCCCACTCGATATAATCAGGTAATTGCAGATAAATATTTGCTCACAGGTTGTGTAATTGTAAGTCAGGTTGACGTTTCAGGTGGAGATGCTGTAACGCGCTCTGTGCTCTTCAGGCTGCATTGGAGACTATGAGATTGGAAACAACTGAGAAAGAGAAGGGCGCCGAGAAAGAGATCGAAGCACTGAGGAAGGCCGCCAGAGACAGAGAGAGAGACCTCGACACACTCAACACTGTGCTGCAGTGCAACCAGGACATCATCAGTGTAAGAGCACACACACGCACACACACACACACACACACACACACACATTGGTAAACAGGGAAGTAACTGTGACACGCCCACATACCTACAGGCATATACAGGCACTATGTACATTTGCACTTTGTCCTACTTCACACCCATTTGATGCTTTTTTGACACAAACCTGTACTTTGTGCTTGATCCAGGACCTGCGAGTGGCTCTGGGAGACAAGGAGCGCTTGTTGAAGGAGGCGGAGAAAGAGAAGGAGGTGTGGAGACAGAGGGACAGGGCTCTTACCGCTGTCCTGCAGGAGAAGGAAGCTCTGATCCACTGCCTCAAACAGCAGCTGGAGAGCTGTCAGAACGACGTGCAGGTATTTTGTCTTTGTTTTAATGCACAGAAGCCTTTTCTTATTGGGGGGGTCATACATGACTCAGCATGTGGTTTTAAAGGAAACTGAACTCAATTTTACATAGTTAGACCATTTAACTTAACATTGTGCCCCCCACACAGTTCACACAGTTTGCTATAAAGGTTTGAAGCAATAATTTACTCAAAGCTGAAGGCCTTTAACCCCAGCTGCCCTGCGTGCAACTGTGAAAATGTGGTGATCCTGAAAAAGAGAGGAAAGCTTAAAATTTAAAACTTCCCTCAATAAGTACAAGTAAAAATCTGAAAATTGTTGATGTTTCAGTTCTCAGTAATAAGTAGAAGCATAAACCAGCCATATCTGCACCACGAGCTGCAGATACCACAAGTCACAGACCTTTAGTTTCCTTTAGTTTTATGAACGAGAAGCCTGTCGTCTGTCGTTCCAGTTTCCTGTGAGGTTTGTCTGTAAATACTGGCTTCACTGGCTGCAGGGAAACTTTTACTCACAGCGTGTTATTTTCTTTCCAACTCTCTCGGACTCTGTGGCTGCTCAGGGTCTGGCAGGGGGCAGGGCTGAGCTGGCAGACGTGTTGAAGGACAGGGAAGGAACCAGCGCCACCTTGTGCCAAGAGGTCACCAAACTCACCACAGCCCTGCAGGAATACCAGGACATGGCGCAGGTGATGTGTCAGCATGTTGAGAAGAAGTTGAACACATTTACAGAAAACGGAAAACCAACAAGTTGCATGAGCATTCAGTTAAGATTGACCCTTTTTACCAGCTACGTCCTGATTTTAAACACAGAAAATGTCCCATTCAGCAGCTGAGACCAAGCGGACATTATCGAGTCTCCGGCTTCAGCTTCTCGTCTGATTAGTCTCTTTGCTTTTCGCCAGATTCAGCAGGAGAGTCACACTCAGACAGTGTCCGCTCTGACGGATCAACTCAAAGACACTCGGCAGGAGCTGAGGCAGAAGGAGAAGGAGAAGAAGGAGGCTGATAGGGCCTGGCAGAATAACCGAGAGGACCGGGACCGAGAGGAGAGGAAACTGAGAGACAGCCTGGACAAGAGAGACAAGCTCATAGAGGTAAAGGGCAGGCATGAGTTCATTATTGCCTCCGTGCACTTTCTGACAAAAAGCTCATGATGGACCAAAAAAGGAAGAAAGTGTTTGAACAAACAGAGTCGCCGTGTTGAAAAGAGATGTGCAGGTGAGAAACGGGAAGTCACAGGTAAAGGAGCTCACTGCACCCGTTGTCACGCTGGTTTGCTCCATTTTTAGTGATCGTAAAAGTAGCAGGACGCCTTTTGAGAAAACCCACCGAGATGCCGTTCGCTCTACAAACGGGATTTATGAAAATGATCTTAGCAATGAGGGATGTGCGATAATGTAGCTGACTCAGTGCTTTATTTTTATTTTATTTTCTAACGCAGCAAATCCTGTTGGATGCTGAGGAGCGGGACCATCTGTTCAGAGAGCTGCAGCAGAACCTGGCGAACAAGCGCGAACCCATCACAGCCGTCAAACACACGCTGTGATACAGGACGTCCGGGCTCACGCGCTGCTGACGAGAAACTGAACTACAGAGTTGGAGGGAAACTTTGCACTTTCTGCACCACTTTTTGCCTCTTTGGCATATTTATTATAGTGTACGATACAGCTATTTATATTGATTTTTCAATTTCTAACGGTTTGCTTTTGCAAATCTGCACGGGCCAAAGGAAAGTTTAATTTTCCCCAAAAAGGAGCAAATCTGTAATTTCAGTCAAGTCGCACGTTTTGTCGCACGCTGATTGTTTTCGTTCTGGAGATGGAGCTGGATGTTTACTGCTTTATTTAAAAATCACCACATGACTGTGTTTTCTTAATTTATGAATCTAATGGGAGGATGCAGTGACGTTGTTGCTGACGGTGTGATTGTGGATCTTAGTGACACTGGTTATGTTCAGGACAGGAGTGGGTATTATATCATTTTAAATCTTTCTTTCTTTTGTTCTGTGAAGCTCTTTGCATTGGTTTGTGTTTGTATTGGTCGTTATTTGGTACTTTTTTTTTTTTTTTTAACCGTGCATATTTAAGCACTCAGAGGGTACTTTGGACCAAAACAATGGTTTTGACCATTTTTAGGACACATTTTTAAACGTTCATTTTGTAAGTTTTCTTTGACATTCACGTTGCTTCTACCGTCAGTCTGGGACTTACTTTCTTTGTTTCACCTCAAGAGAATTAAATACTCTGATCAAGATGACCTGTGTCTACAAATGCTGTTTCATTAATGACCACGTATCCTTGGGGATTAAAATATGCAGTTGCATTTGCTTAACAGAAAATTCCACACACATAAGCTCCTGTCATGATTCCCCTTTTTCAATCATTTTGCAATTGTTTCCCAGAACTCCTTTGCACAACAGAGGGCGGTGTACTGCACCACGATTTTTATTAGCCCCACGAATTCAAATGCCACTTTGTTCAAATAGGAAACAACAAAGTCAGCTAAAAGTGAGTCCAACATACGTTTAGAAAACCATACTCACTGATGAATTACTTATTGGATGTAAATACACAGGGACCTAAAGGGTCACACACATCCAATGATTTACAGATCAGTGCAGTACCACCACACAACAACAGAAGGCATCCTCGTCTTTAACCTGCGTGTGTTGCTCCTGATTTAGAAGGTGGAGGCCATTTAACAAACCATATTTTGTGTGATGTGTGTGTGTTTAATGTGATAAATGAATGACGGGGATGGTGCCCCCTGTCTGCTCGTGGTCAGATCAGCGGTTTTGAGTTTCTAATTACTCCGGGAACTGTTGCTATGGAGATGAGAGCAACACATCACACAAAGTTTCCTCGCCGGATGCTTCACAGGGGACAAATACCTCAACTTAACCTAAAGCTGCTGTGGATATTCAGAGAATTACCAGCTCTTGGGGGAGGAAAGGGATGCAGGTCCACTCGGTTCCCCTCGGCTCTGTCACCATCGGCCCACAGTCTTGGCGTGATGGGACCGTCCGCTCCATTCGGCGAGCGGAGCGCCTGGTGCGGCAGACTTGGACCGGGCGGTCCGGGACTTGCCGGCGACCCCGCACCGGTTTCAGCCCAGAGCGCGCAGACGGCACCGCTAAGACCCCAGCAGAGGAACCCGGAGAGAGTCGGGACTGCAACAGCAAGAAGAAGATGTCGAGGCCTCAGACGACAGGAGGGATGGTGAGGAAAAGGCGGCGTTTCATTGGTTTAAATAAATCACCTCAAACTACCTGAGCTGAGATGAGTGAGTGTTATGAGCAGTGGTGTCCAACATGTGGCCAGGGTCCGTGAAGAGGTCGTGAGGAAGAGAAAGTTAAGTCATACACATATTTCATACAACACAAATAAAGTTATAAATTTAGTCCCCCCCAGCCTGTAGCCGTTTCTCCTTCCTTTCTAAAATATACTGAAACTGTTAGTTGTATAAAGTACAAAAACTCCTTTATTGATATTGGAGACATGCAATTAAACGTTTCTGTGACTCGCAGAAGATGCCCGTTGCCCCATTTCCACCCACCAGCCTGCGTGAGCAGTGTGCCGGGGCCAGCGTTGCTGTGGCCACTGAGTACATGAGGAGGGTTCGAGAGGTGGAGGGTCATCTGCGCAGGCAGGCCGGCAGGGTGACCCAGGAGGGCATTAAGCTGGAGAGGGAGAGGGGCCACTTGGAAAAGATGCTGCAGAGCCTCAGGACTGACCTGACCATCAACCGGAGGAGTTCAGAGGAGAGGACGAGGAGGCCGTCCACTGCCGAGACTGTAAGATACACAACATGGCTGTTATTAGTTCACGTGGGGAACAGTTGGACTGTAATGTGAGTGGGTGTTCAGTCATCAAACGTTAATGTGACAGCGAGGCACAACAAACGAGGCCAATAAGACATGAAAGTATAAGACTGTGAGACATGAGACAACAATAGATGTTTTGACATTTAAAAGAGACACGATCTCAGGCAGACAGTCTAACAGCTCTGCTGTGCTGCAGGAGAGAGATGGTGCTGATTACCTGCTATTGTGTGAGCGAAGAGAGCTGGCGGAGTTGAAACAGGAGCTGGAGGAAGCTCTGAAAAACACACTGATCCAGCTGCAGGTGATTCACAGTGTTTCTGTATTCACCGGACGGTAGGTTTTTATTTCTATTTCTCTCCAATTTAAAGTGGGTTAGGACGAGTATGGTTTTCACAGCATGAAGGCCACAGATTTCAGACAACAAGTAAAACGTTTCATAAGAGTAGAGAATGTCTATTGTTGCTTGACAGCATTTCTGATAAAACACAATTGTTTTGGGAACCAACAGATCACAAATAATATAAATACAAATAAACATTGTAAATGAGCTCATTTTCAAAGACAAGCGTTCAACAAACTCACGGTTACATCCCCAACAGTGCACATGCATCATCCCGTTAATCGTGGTTTGTCTTCCAGGCCCTGGGTGAGAGCAGCAAACAGCTACTGGACTGTGCCACTGAGAGGGCTTGTGTCCTGGAGCTGCTGCCTCACAGCGGCTCAGCCGGAGGACACGGCACGGCTGCTCAGAGCTTCACCAAAGCAGATCCTGTCAGCCCCTTTACACCCGGTACACTCAGTCGTGCTGCCGTAATGGCTAGAAAACTAAGAATAATTTCATATACAAATGTTTGAAAACAGCCACATAGACTTCAGACTAGAAATGTATAGATATAAATCTCAGCTGGGACTTTGTAGGTTAAAATTGTGGCTTGGCATAAACACTCGAACAGAAAGAAACAGTATTAAGGATGGAACTATTAAAATTATAAATGGGATCACGTGGTAAATTAAATATGGACAATATCAATATTTGCAGTACTGTCTTTTAGCATGTTGGCATTAACCAAACAGCATCAGCCACACTACTCCTGATGATTATTGCCTTTGCAGGTATTTGGCCATAAAGTATAAAAAAGACAAATTTAAAAAATGGGACCTCGTTATGGCTCTTGAAAGAAATTATAACTTAAGGTCACAGTTAAGGTTTCCCTCTGACGCAAAGCTTCCTGAATTTGTAGCTCAATATAAAGCACTTGTGCTGATAAGAGAGTTTGGTGCGATGAAAAAACAGTGATGTCTGCTGCCCAAATGGTTGCATTAGTCTGTGGGGATGATGTGAGACCACAGTGAAACAGTTTGACTTCTTGCAGATTGTAAACAGGCTCTAGAGTCGTCTGCTTCGACAGTCAACCGGTCCCAGCAGCTGAGGGAAAACATCAGGCAGATGCTGTCCAGCGGCATCGGCAGGCAGAAAGCTGCTCACCGTGCCGTCAACGACGGCCTGGTGAAGAAAATAGCAGAGACGATCAGTCTGCAGGTAAACACAAATACAAGAAAGTGCATCTTTTGCAGAGCACTGGCTTGGCATCAGGTTTGATTTATGAATGACAGCTTCCATTTCATTCTCTCCTTTATAGCAAAGCCTGACTTTGATGTCTGCAGCCACCCGGCAGGCCATATTCCGCAAGCAGAGGGAAATGAACTGCATTCTGCACAGTCACGGCAGAGCACAGGTGAGCGCGTACGTGGACGACGGCCTGTGAATTTATTTGACATTCAGTGACGGCGTGCATTCTGTTAACAGGGTCCGGAGTACAGCGGAGACATTCTGTCCAGAGAGAAGATCGACAGGCCTCTGGTGCAGGTTTACCAGAGACACCCGGGGACACAGTTACCTGAGGCTGCTCATCTCATACAGGTGCCTGTTTCCAAATGTTTAATAAACTCACTGCAATTCAGCTGCTACAGTCTTAAATTAATTCCCGGTGCTTTATAGATCCAATGTGGATAGATGCCTTTAACCTGGTGGACCTCACTGGTACATGCAGCTTTGTCTTATTATTCGTTAGCTTCCTAATAAGATAAGAACCATCCAATGTTTTCCCACTTTTTGCTTTGTGTTCTCCTGGGATTCTTGCAAGAAGCTGTAAATACAAACTGACACATTTCATAAAGTCAACAGTTTAACGGTGCAGGGCAACACTGACATTCGTTTGAATGACACTCGATGAATGGTGACCTTCTTTTTAATACCGTTTTTAGTCTGTACCAGCTCCAGATGTTTCACTCTTTAGCTGCTAAATGCTTCACTGTCTTCACCAGTTTGGCACCAACTTGGTCTGTCAGCAACTTTAGAACCTGAAAAGTGCCTTAAAAGTGAAACTGTAAGAGCAGTGATAATAAAATGAAACACATGCACCATAACAATGTGCAAATAGACACTAAAACACTTCATAGAGCTGAGAGGTTGGTGATATTTATCATAGCCAGCAACATGTCACTGCACTGCATTTTTTACAAACCTGCAGCCTAAAATAAGTCAAATGATTTTGTTGTTGTTAACTCACATTAATTGCACCATATAAAAAATTAAGTGTGCATTAGTGCAGCTGGAGATAGAATCATAAGAAACCCTTTAAGTAAATATGTTATCTTGCACCAATGCTTACTATCTGCACAACTAATCTAAACCAAACCCAAGCTGTGAATTGTCTCTTGATTCAGTCTCGACATGTTATTGCTTTGAAGGACGGCACAGACTAAAGAGACTCAAAAAGCTGAATATGGACAAGAACATCTGCAGAAACAAACAGGCAACAGAGTAATAGAGGTTCATCCTTCCGCTATTTTATTAAAGCGTCTTATGTGAAAGGTTGTCTTTGGTGTGAGATAGGAACAAAAGCACAGCGTGTGCCTCTCTTCATGTACACATGCTCGCAGACCTTCACACCATATGTTAAAGAGCAGTCAGTGGTTTGACACTATCCTCCTGGTGTGCTGCGTGAGTGCTGACAGACCAGACCACGCTAAAGTCACTTCCTGCTTGTCTCTCAGGGCAGTGCAGCTCTGAAGCGATGCCAAATGTCCTCTGAGGGGGAGCTGGCAAGGCTGCAGCGCACCTGTCTGCTGCTGCTGGATGACCTGCGCGGCAAGACGGCAGCAGCTCAGGTGGATGCAGGCATCATTCGCATGAGGCGCCAGCGGGTGGACAAGCGAGCTGTGCCCGCTGGGCTCCAGCAGAGGGCAAGCAGAAGCCAACTCCACTTGTGTTGAGCTGCAGCAAGAGGAGAGGCCAGAGTGTTCATTTTAGTGTGTGATGGCATCTGGAGAGCAAGAAACATGCAAAAAGGTGCTGGCTCAAGAATAATGGAACGCACTTCATGGTCAATCCTTCTCACAGATCTTTAAGCTCTAAAAATGTTAAAGATCACGCTGTTAAATTCATCAGTATGATGACTGTTTCAAGTTTTAATGTCCATTGAGGCTAATAACATTTATAGTAGTGGAAAATATAGTGCAGAGAACTGAAGGGCAGTCTTTCCAAGCTCGAATTTACTTGTAGGGTATCCAGAATATCCAGCCCTGGTTCTGGTCCGATGAACAATAGTTTGTAATATCTTTCAGAATAGATGTGATGTACTGAGGCATGTTTAGCAGAAGACATTTGTTTAAAAACAAGGATGGACGCAAATCCCTGCAGTGGAGGCTGATAACTTTATTGGTTTCAGAATGAAACCTTGAGCAGAGGTCAAAATGTGAGTGTGTGTGTAAGACGACTCCAGAAAGTTTAATTAAAGTGTACAATATGAACTAGTTTTTTAATCAGATAAGATCTTATTTTTAAATATGAAAAGAAAGGCCTGGCTTTATTTGCCGTGACCACCTCGCTGTGGTCTCAATATATCATTTTTAAACATAAGCATGATAAGACCAGGGGACTTTTTGTGGCAAAATCGAAACTGAGAAAATAACTCAATAAAGATTTCACAGTGTCTAATCTGATTATCTTCTCTGACTCCTCCCTCAAAGCTATGAGCTTTATTTTAATATACAAACTGACAAAGTAAAACCCCTGTAAACATCTGTAAATGTAACATCTTTTCCATACTCTTCTGTGCTTCGGTCATGGGACTGCGGGTCACTTGACAGCCCTGACGCAACCCCTAACGTCTCTCATTAGAAAATCATTCTCTATGGAACTATTCTGTGATTCCACAGAATGTTTTAACACCAACCAACAGCTCACTGGGATGTGGAAATTCTTGGACTCAATTAAGAGAATATCGAGAGAAACCAGGAGAGATTTATCGTCAGATCGCTGCAGCTGAGCCAGCAGAGGAAGCCCAGAAAGCCTGGAAGCCGCTGATTGGAAACGGACTTTCACTCCTAAAGATGGAGCTTTCACCACGTTCCCTGTGTTCACGCTGAGGACAGCTGCTTTGTTCTAGAAAATAACAAGAATGATGTTGAGAATCGAGCTCTAAGAATATTTTTCTTCCTGTGAGATAAACAGCCCGTAATGTTGAACGAGATTTGGCCTCTGCTTCTCCTTTGTTTACTTCCAGCCGTGAGTAAGTGAATAAAGAATGTTAGAGTGTGTGTTTATGTGGCTGCTTGTGTGTCGGAATGTGTTCAACGTCATTTCCAGCTAAATCTTCTTGCTTTCGCACTAGTTGCCTATGTTATATGGATACAACTGACCATTATTTTATCACTGATTAATCTCTGATAAACGTATTTCCAAACTCATTAACTGTATTGTCTATAAATGAATAAGGAATATTGAGTTTTCTTTTGGACTACCTATAAATGTTTTTTCTCAGCCAGTCGAGCAGGGAACAATCCAAAAATATTCACTGTACTATCATTTAAACATGGCAGCAAATCCTCCATTTAAAAATTACTTAATAATTATTAACATACACAGTAAATTCGGATTAGTTGAGCTTACTTGAAAAAAAAACATGCAAACCGATTGCCTTGAATAAAAACAAGTAAACCCGTTGCCTGAAAAAGATTGTATTGGTTACTGGTGTAAATTAAATATTCCATCTTTGGTCCATCATCTTCAGTCATGGTTTGTTAACCACATCTCTCCCCCAAAATTAATGAAGGGTGCATTACTATTGTAACCATACTACACTATACACAATATTATGATACCATATGCTGTACTAATAGGGTAGATAGACCCCCACCCTCGCAGTCCTCCCATCTAAGAGCACTTCTTTTGTCAATTAGCTCTCATTATCTAGTGCTCACATCAGTCCCACATAATGTCAAATGTTCTTCACACTGTACTGCATCAACATGAATTATATTTTACTTGCAGCAAAGCAATTTCGAAAATGGAATCCTACATCTGTACTCAGCAAATGTCAGCAGAGGATTTTCTGATAACAGAAAAAAGGTCAATGGTCAATTGCACTGGGGTTATGAACTGCAACAGGGTGCTTTGAGCCTATTAATATATATATTTATAACCTTGTTAAAACCTTCCTAAAAGTTTACAGACTGTGAATTTCTGCCTCCCACTGGTTAATTAGTGTCACTGTTGACGCAAGTTTTTTTCACCTCACAATTAACTTGATAAAAACTAGTTAGATGTGCATTTTTTGAAAACTGAGTAATGTTAAGTTAAAAAAATCAAAGTTAAGATTATTATTATAAGATTATTATATCACCTGGATATTGCAACTTTACCTTCATTCCAGCTTTATTTCACAATAATGATCCGCCCGGAAAAGTAACTCCCAAAAATGCCGATTTACACGGATTAAACTCTTGAATCAAAAGCAGAGAATGTGGTCCTTTTCATCTCGTGTTGGATTCATGCTTTGCGGTTTTAACCAACATGTCCGTCCTTACAGTTCCGCTGTTCTGTGTGTTTCCTGCCATTTCACCTTGGGACTGCATCAGCTTTCCCCTAAAGTGTCCACCTGGGCAGCTCTGTGTGTCCAGCAGAGCAGTGGGAGTGAAAGGTGAGGGCACCTCAAAGCACTGAACATTTAAATGAACCAAAACTGAGAAAAAGAACCGAGACAAGCACAACGAGAGGTGTCGGTGTGGTTTAGTGTGTGTGTGTGTGTGTGTGTGTGTGTGAGACTCAAACTGATGTCTGTGATGAACTTTCAGGAGACCTGCGTGTGGTGTTGTGTGAAAAGAGCTGCATCCTGCCGTCCATGTGTGGACTCACGGGTGAAAACCACGCGATGGGGCTCAACTTCACCTTCACTAATGAATGCTGCAACACAAACCTGTGCAATGGAGCTGCAACACCTGACACCCACAACTGGACGGGCACATTATTCACACTTGTTATTTCACACTCAGTTTGGTGAATATTCATTAAGCTTCAGCTACCACCAGCTGTCTGCCCTATAATGGACTGACATTGTTCCCCGTTTCCTTTTAGTGTTTGTGGACTGAGCGGAACTAAACAGAGGTTTACTCTGCCACCAACGTGAGATGGGAAAATATTTTTCTCTGGTTATTGCTAAAAACATTTATGCCTTTCTGGTCACGTTGCTGTTTTTTGAGAGGCGAAAGCCGAGTTTAAATTGTTTAGCTTCTGGAAAAAAGTTTTGTATTTTATCCAAACTGTCATCAAATAAACTACCAATGTCCACTTTTCACCTATCTCAGTTATTAAGCTTTTCATTTGTGCACAGAACACACTGTGTTGTATTTACCTTCTGCCGTAAACGAGTAGAGTGAAGCTATTGACAAATCTGTAGTGATAGGGTGCCCAAACATTTGCACTTTCCAAAACTTCTATGATTTTTCATAGAAATTTAAAGAGTATTGTAAAATAGGAAGCAGACTGCACCCAGTGCGACTTTTTGAACCATTATGGATGCGAAACTCCTTAAAGACAACAAAGGCAGCAAAAGGAGACCCTCTCAGTGTGGGGGTCCTATGGGTCGACTGTAGAACGGGACCCTTTCCTGATCAGCCGGCTACTGTGGCTGTGTGTAAAGGGAATATGAGCAGATCACTTTAAATCCCAGCTGACAGTCTGACAATTTCCCTAATGTCGGACAGAATCTTGGGTTTTTCTGTTGTTTCGTTAGTGTGAAGGGAAATCGTTTTCAGATGTCATCACAATTAGTGACACACTACAAACTAGAAATCCAGAAAACTCATTTTATAAGTTCATTATCTAAACATGAGCAAAATAAAAACGAGGCTATTGAAGATCACAGGCTCAGAAAGGCGTAGGCGGGTCCTCGGCTGTGATTGGTCAGTCGCCGCCAGGTGTGTTTAAATTGGCTCCAATTGGTGCACGAGCTCGTCATTTAGGACAAGTTCCAGTTGGACTTTCAAACCTTAAACGTTTAGAATGAGCGTTTTCTCTGGACTTCCGGGTATTGCGTACCTGACTCTACTTGTCCTGTTTCCGCCGTGGACGTCCGCCGAGGACGTGTCACTGTGGACGGTGGACGGTTTCTATCAAACGAACCCGGTTTCCGGCAGAGGGCCGCCGGTTCTGCCGCCTCCCTACCTGCACCTCCCCGTGTCCGTGGAGTCCAGGCGGCCGCTGCTGAGGAAGGAGCATTTCTCTCCGGCCCAACGCACGGGACACGCACCTTTACCTGAGCCCGTCCGGGAGGTTCTGCTCCCGGTTCGGCGGACCAGCTCCAGGCCGAGCAGCGTTTCCGGGTTTCCCGTGAGGACCTGGTGCAAGCACAACAGGATGCACGTGCAGGTGCAGAGGAGCGTTTTGGACTCTGGTGGATCGGTGAAGCTCGGAACCTGTGGGGCCAGTAGAACCACGTGGGATCACGTGCTCTTTGAGTACGACCTCAGCGCGTGTGGAACCAAACGCACGGTGAATCCCACGTGATCTTTTCTCCTAACAGAGACGGACTGGGCCTCGTAACGGCATTAGTGGGCCGTGGGCCAGTTCGGTAAACAGTCTGATGAATCTGACGAACATCCTGTTTTCTTCTAGTGGCACAGGAACCAGGTCTGAATTAAAACCGGGGCCTGGAGAAACATGTGTTTGGACACCATGTGACCGCCAGTTTCATTGTTTTCCCATTGGCTCCCATTGGCAGTCACGTGGAATAATAACAATATTACATTAAGGATAAGAATAAGGATGATGATTAATCATCTGTCTGACGATCAATCGATAGCAAAATGGGTAGTTGCAGTTGACATTAAATTCGGTATCCGTGCACGAGGCCCACAGAGCTGCTAGTGTGGCTGCAGAGTTCCTGTGGTGTTCACTGGAAACGAACGTTCAGGTGAATCCTTCTTTGCAGGTCGTTGATAACCAGGTGACCTATTCAAACACGCTACTGTATGAGCCGTGGGGTCTCCGAGGACCCATCAGGAGGTCCGCGCCCTTCACCCTGCCCGTCACATGTTACTATAACAGGTTAGACTTTGGCCAGGCCAGCAATGTACAAAATTCATTCATCTTTAGAGCTGAATATTTACGTATTTTATGTGGACAATGTATGTGAACTGTTTAGGTACCAGTACTCCTACAAAATTGGCTACACGCCCGAGAAGCGGATGCGTAAAGTTTTCAAACTGATGAGGAACAGAGCAAAGTTCATTCTGACTCCACGAAATGGTAAAACCAAAGTCACGTACACATTAGTTTGACCTACAGTGTCACGTTTATCCAACTGCTTTCTGCATAATTGATCCTCTTCTGATTTGCTACAAACCGCTGCTGATGCACATTTCTATGCCTGACAAGTTTCTTCTTTCGTCGTTCAGCTCAGTGGCAGAGACTTTCTCCGTCAGACGAGTACGTGCTGGGAGAACCCATGTACTTTGAGGCCGAGGCTCCGTCTATGTCGCAAGACGAACGACTGTACGTCCACTCGTGTTACGCGACTCCTGAGAAGTCCCACACCTCGACGCCTCAGTTTCCCGTTGTGACAAATTTTGGGTAAATAACCTCTTAATCTCACAGAATCTTAATACGTTTTATTCAAAAAGAAACACAGTAGTGGTGTAATATTAACACCTCTTGTTTAGCTGTTGCTTAACTTTTTTTTTTTTTTTTTTTTTTTTTCATAGGTGTATGATTGAAAGCAAGGAAGGTCGCTCCCGATTCATCCCACACAAAAACAATGTTGTGAGATTCTCTGTGGATGCCTTCTTGTTCAAGGGAATGACGGGCCAGGTGAGCACACGTGCTTTACAGACGTGCAAAGTGAAACCTTTAACTTATGGCAGTTTTTTTTTTGCTTCCCCCGCAGCAGCTCTACATGCACTGCACCATGTCTGTGGGTAGTTCGATACCTTCACCCACAGCCAAGTCCTGCAACTATGACACCAATGCAAGGAGGTTTGTGTCTTATATTGAGGTTGAAGAATGAGAGGTAAACTTTCATAAAGGCTGATCGCTTCACTGTCCCTCTCAGATGGGTGGAGCTGTATGGGTCGGACACGCTGTGCACCTGCTGTGACTCCAGCTGTGGCTCCGCTGCATCCGCAGGTGAGTCACGGTTACCCTTGTTTGCCTTAAACTCCAATTAAAGGTTTTAGAGTTCTCAACTTTTATTGCGTTTTCAAGTCTGTTTTATTTTGTTCTCGGGATTTTGATACTTGAATAAGTAAGACTTTGTTTTAAATGGTGGATGCTGCAGATTTTCAGTGTTACAGTTTGGTAAATACAGCTTTACTATTAGCTGACATAAGAAATGGAAGCCTCTTCATTCCTGCCTGCATGTTTGAGCTGCCCATCATAGACTTTAGTTCCCTCTTGGCTGTGCCAAATAATAAACCTGTTTCTTTCCATAGTGTGTATTCTTCTTTAAGCAGCGAGTTTGCAATATTTTGTAACAAATGTCAATGAATTCTAAACAAAAATTCAATGATTTCCAGAGAGCAAAATAATCAGCAGCAAACCGTGGACAGTAGAACCTGTGGTAAAACCCACCGCGACCGTGAAGAGGAAGACGGTTCCCACCACAGCAATAACACAATCACCACCACCACAACCAAAAACAACCAGAGAGGTGAATGAATGGAAGATGACTCCAAAGCCCGAAGCCATAGCAGTGACTCAGATGGGTAAGGTAAAGGAGATGGCGTGGCCGTTCAGAAGCGGAGGAGGAGGAGGAGGAGGAGGAGGAGGACTGACGTGGGTTGACGGGGAGGGTGGGAAGAGGTGGGTGAAGGGCTCCGCCGTTGTGGAGCAGGAGGTGGTCACAGAACCACACAGAGTATTTGAAGAAATCTTTGGTTTGGATAAATAAAGTCGGCACTTGAACTGGTGGCTTCAATACATGACTCCTAGTGAGTTTAAAGCTATGATCTAAACATCAGTATGAATGTTTGTTTGTAAAATGATTTACTCTATTACTACATTTGTGAAAATTACAGAATGTACATCAGTAAGGTTGCAACGTAATGAAGTGTCAACGTTTTGGGCATAAGCCTGTTTTATTTTAAGAGTTGAATGGAAACATCAGAGCCACTCTTACATCTGGAAGCAGCTGGTTGGACGGGAATAGAACAACAGTTGGACACGAGTCGTGTAGCGTTTTGTGGAAAATAAATAATTCACATGAGTCCAGTTTAAGGTACAAGCATCATTTATTAGCTTTACAGCTTGAGTAAATATACTGCTACATGAGTCATTCTGTACAATTTAACTTTTACAAATGTTAACTGATGTTTTGACCAATGAAGGACAAAAAGTTATGCTACTCACACAGTAAAGACTGACTTTGTTCTTTACAACAGTTTACTATCAAACAAGTTACTTACAAATGGATTGGAAAAAAACTTGGTCTCATAACAACTGAATAATATATTGATATCAGTATATTCAGAAAAGTCTTGGAAGTATACAATACCAATACTTTCCATTTGTCACATAGTTAATTAACACTTGTGTTAAATCGTCTTCGTGTGACACAAACATCACCATAATGCCCTTTAAAATGTGGACTGTAGCGTCTCATCACCTTCATTTCAGACAGGGTTCAGTTCGGATACGTCCTTGGCGGAGTGTGCGTGTACAGTCTAGCACATTTGGGTTCCTCCCCCGTGTTCTACCATTCAGGTGTGAAATGCGTTCTCCTCAGTAGAATGAGCTCAGGTGGGAATGAGCGGTAGGATGCCTGGTCATGGCTGACCCAGGGTAGATGGGGTTGTTAGGGGAGTTCCAGTATGGAGATGGAGGGGGAAAATAGTTGCTAGGGGAGACGGGCATAGATGGGTGAGGACTCATGAAGTTCACTTTGGGCTGGTGGCTGTGGTAGGTCTGGACGTAGGGCATGTCATTCGGATACTTAATCGCACCATCTGCTGTGTGATTCTGATGTGCCTGCGAGATGCCGTGGAAGTCAAACTTGTAGGCATAGCGCTTGCCGTGCACCTTAGTCATGATGCTCTTGTCGTAGTAGTAGCGCAGGGCGCGGCTCAGCTTGTCATAGTTCATGTTGGGCTTGCTCTTGCGCTCGCCCCAGCGCTTGGCCACCTCGTCGGGGTCGGTCATTTTGAACTCTCCGTTGGTGCCCTCCCAGGTGATGATGTTGGCGTTGCCGCTGTCGGACAGCAGCTCCAGCAGGAACTGCCACAGCTGGATCTGCCCCGAACCTGGGTATGGGGGAGTCAAGGTGGTGAGTCAGGAACTAACAAAGTCAAGCAGAAAATCTGCACAGCTATCATGGGTTTCCATTTAAAATGTCTAACTTTTGAGTTTAAAAACAAAGCAGGCGGACTAGTTACCCTTTAGATTTAGCATTAGACTTTCGTATAGAGGTGGGTTGTAAAACGAATCATTCAGGAGAGTTTTCTTTGCCAAATGTGACCTTTTCACTGTGTGGCTTGGAGGAAAGGACAGACAACGGGGCAAACACCTACCCACAGGCCTGTGAGCGCTGGGGTCAGGGAGCTTGTATGCACTTTGTTTGCCTGTTCGGTTCTTGGATGAGCTGAGGGCTTGGCCTTCTGTGAGGAAACAGCATCGCAAACAGTCATTTTGCTGAGAGGGAAGCCAGATTTCATGTCTGTGTAAGCGTGATGCAATTCTGCTGACACAACAGGTGTTGCTCGGCACTTTACTTCATTTTGGAAGGTAAGTGCGCGTGTGACCGCTCGTCACGACTCTCTTTTCACATTGCCAAAGCAGACAGTGTAAAGGCCTCATTTGTGTTGGTTGGCTTATGCCATGATTGTTTAGGTTCTTACCTGGGTTGGATAGCCGACTGCTAATGGGCCCTAATGTCTGATAAGGGTCTGTAAAGGGGAAGAGAAACACACATTATCATTTTGAAACATTCTCCATTACAGATGATTAACATGTAAATTAAGATGTAAAAACATATTTTTCTTCCTAAATTGGTAAAAACCTTCAAGGTTCCATCTAATAAATGCCATGTCCCCATTGTCCTCACATGGGCCTGTGCCTGTTTACTGTAAGTAAACATGATACACAATATTCCTGCTTTGTGTATCGTGCTCGGCTTATTGTGAGAGCGTTAGCATTTAGCTCAAAGTACTGCTGCGCCTTTAGTAGAGCTGCTAGAAGAACTGTAGACTCGTTTAAATCTCTTGGATGTCGACTAGCACTTAAAATTGTTGAGATTTGAGCATTTCCAGAAGAATGATACACGATGATACTCAGAGCCCCGCTTAAATATCCATAGGTATGACTATGATCATATTTGCCCTTCACACCTTGCCCAATTCTTGAAGGAGGCTCCGTAACTCTTGTACTGTGCTGGTGCTCCATGGAAGAACCTGCCAAAGAAGAAATCTTGTGTAAATAGTTTTTCAGTTGTGGGCTGGTTTCAAATTTGGTCTATTTATATACAAAACCAGTTGTTTATCCATGTACAACATCCGTTTCATTGCTCACATTTTGTCGTCATACCTTTTGGCACCGCGGGCATGGCGTTTGTCGGCCAGCTGTTTCTGCGGCTGATCTCGTCGAATCCACTCTCTGCAAAGACAAACAAATGCAAAGCTCAGACATCGAGAGGCACAGGGCACAAAGAGGCTTTGAAGTGGACAGTGGGACGGGTCAGCTTATAGTAGGAAGGAAGTCAGTAAATGGAGACCAAGATGATAAGCATTTGGAGGTCTGAAGATGACCCACGGTTTCTTGAGTGAGCATTCTTTTGTTCAGGCCACCCCTGTCGTCACAAAATTGTGAATTGTGTCCCAGGAGCCGGACCCATACCCCACATTTCCTGTGCCGGTGCAGGTGCTTCCTGTCTGAAACTGGCTGTTGAGTTTTGGACTCTTCAGAGTTTTTTTTTTTCTTTCTCTCAACTGAGGTCAGTTGTGCCAAGGAACCTTTTAGGCTCCTGAAACTACGTGACACTGTTCTGAAACTCAACACAGTATTTTCAAAACCCTCAATTAATTCAAGTAATTTTCCTCATTGCTCTTCTGTGACACTCAACTTAAATTTTTTCTCCATCTGAAAAAAAAATGCATCTTGAAAATAAAACTAAAGGGAAATTGTGGCAATTGAAGATAAAATACTTTTCTAATCTCTGCTTTTTTTGTGAAATATTAAACACTGATTTGTTTTATCACTAAGGGCTTTAAATAAGTAATTTAAAAACGTTAGAGTTTAAGTGGAGAAATCGGTACTTCCCTCTGAAATGTGGCTACTAGTGGACTAGTTTAAAAATACTGCAATTATTTTGGCAATAAAAGTTTACGTGCAAACTGATAGATTCATGCCAAGAAGGTAACAAAAATACAGTCAACTCTATATTTCGAGATCTATATATAGAGATCTATATCTATATGTCAAGATCCATATATAGAGATCTATACTTCTATATATATATAACGACGTGTTATTTCAAACGCCGCTGATCAGTTTTACAGTCATTTTTGTGGGTGTGTGGTAACTGCTAGAAACAAAAAGTAAATAAATAACTTTCGTCAGATTTCGCTGTAAACTAAATTGCTAAATCCTGGTTGCTGCACACAAAGACAAACACAGATGCACACGTTTCTCCAAACTGTTGGGACTTGGCAGAAAATAATACTTGCAACTCCCTTATTTTAGTCCATCATTTTTGCCAGATTCTGAGTTGAGACAGGGAGCAAAAAGGAGCTCACCTGCTTTCACCTGTATCCTGGCTTGTTGTGGTGGCGTGGTGTTGGTGGGAGTTGGAGGATACGAGAACGTTGGACTACCTGAAACAAAGACCACAAATAGCCAAGATGAAATATGTTTTTAAGGTGAACGAAACCATGAAAACCAGACCCCTGGTGCCCGTCAGAACTCCTACACACTGTCAGTTACCTTCTATCTTGAAAAGATTTTTTACTTTCGTTACATAGATGTTAAATTGCTGCTGTATCAGTGAAACACTGCACAACAGTTTAATGCAGCAGATGCCCGAAGTCGCACTGACATATGTCTAACACAGGAAACCTGAACTATTGAAAAGTAACGGCATTGAAAACCCTCCTGAACAGAGCAAATAATCTCAAAATGACCAACCACCACCTGTGAAAAATGCCCACAGAGATGTCATCGGTTTATTTATGCACGTAAGTTACTAAAGTACAACAATATTGGAATTTAATATCACAATGCACAAAAGCAGCAGTCTTCACATTTAAGTTGCTCAAACCATAAAACATTTGCTTCGACTAATCTTGTCAGCACATTTTATCTTTATCAGCGTGTCATTTATGCAGAAGGAATGATGTCATAAAATAAGGTTTTATTTATTTGTTTTTACCTCCACTTGTCTTTAAAACCCACCAAGACTATTGTTGGAAAATTTTAAATAGGCCTGAAATCCTTTTAAGCTGTGTTCCTTCCATTTTGACTCTCTTTGTACAGCATCTTTAATTATGGTTGATTTTGAGAGGCAGTGACAGAAATGAAAAATAACTTTACATACAACAATTTTCCAGTGAATAGTTTTGACCTTCTTACCTACTATTTTTCCTTAATATTTCTTAGTTATGTGACGACAGGCATTAAATAACATTCTGTCGGGTCTAATGGTTTTGTTTAAAATATGTAAATTTTCTTGATGATCTCTGCAGACACCGTGCAAATGCCCACACACTAGTGGGTCGATTGTCAAATTTATTCATTGCCATAGATCCGAGAAAAAAGGTTGCTGGAATCTCAGAGAGAGAGAGGTGAGCCTTACTCTGCCGGAGGTAATTGAGGTGGGAAAGAAGGATGTCTGCATTGTAGGCCGACGTGAGGCGCATCATGTCCTCCTTGGTCATTTTGCACAGGGCCTTGCCGTCCAGTGATTGGAACAGCATGACATCCACCTCCTCCAGGACATACTCCTTGATGGCCCAGTCCAGCCACTGCCGCACGTGGTCCTGTGTCCAGACCTCCGGATCTGAAAGCAAAAGTCGGAGGGAGGAGATTCATATAGATTCTGTACCTCTCGATTGTGATAGTGTTCTGCTTTTGTCGGTTTTTAAAAGTCACAACAGGAAGTTGTAGAAGTTGCAGGTAGAGGAGTCATACAGAAATGATCAAATAGGACTGAAGTCGAGCTGATTTACATAATAGATTTCCTGTGCAAGTACTTAGTCTTTCACTTGAATGTGTTTATTAGTTCACTTGAACATCCGAGTTTTGCTGAGCGGCATGATGTGTGCAAACTTTTTCTGCTTATTTTATGTTTGAGTTTAAGCCATGCGCATTAGAGAATGATTTTAGTAACTAAGTCTGATGCCAGTCATGGTCTAGTAAGGAGGAGGCAAATAAAATCTGAAAAGGAAGAGCACAATTATAGATTCTGCTCTTAAAAAAGAAAAATGACTGGAGGATGGAGGGAGGAGGATCACGCAGAAACACGGCGAAGACACCTTGGTTAAACGTTTGTTTGTAGGACATGAAAGAGCAGGATACCACTAGAAACTATTGAGATATGACAGTTGACGTGTAATTTTTTTTTTGAAACTGATTGCAAAATGGATGTTAAGGTGGTTACACCCACTTTGTGAAAGATGCCTGGTTTATATTTTTAGTTTTTAAAAAACCTCTTGTTCAAAACTTTGTTGTTTGAACAGATTATTACTTACCCGTGGGTGGTGAAAGAGGCCGCATTAGATCTTTAGTGCCTCAGACTTTCATATGGTGTACAATGAAAGAATTAAAAATTACATATTTAAATCCTAGTCTAGTTTTGGATTATTTGTGATGATTTGTGTGTTTGGCCTTGTTCACCACAAGCCACCACATGCTCTGCTGATTGTGAAATGTGTTTATGGGCAGAGTGACTGGGCATTACTGCTACATTCATGTTTTCTAGCAGTGTTATAAAATAGTTAATTGCTTATGGTAAAGCTGCAACAGAAAGAAAATTGACCACTATTTTTAAATTCAATATAGTGTTTTGGTTTGTTTTTCAAATGAGGATTTGATGTTTTTTTGACAGTTCTTAGTATTGAACGTTTTGTCTTTAGATTTTGGACTTGCGTCAGTGCGGCTTTGACCTGTGATTAACTAACTTTTTTTTCTACTTTCTGGCAATTTATAACCAAAACAATACATGAATAAAAAATGATTTGGCGGATCTATCTATAATGAAAATTATAATCTATAATCAAGATGATGGTTATTTGCAGTCCTTTGTTTTATTTGTGTAATACTAAACAGTGAAATATAATTCATCAAATAATTAGACTGATTAGAATATATCTGACTTTTGGAGATACATTTCTACATATATACAACATCTATTGAAATACAACACAGATTTAAATAAATCTATTAAATATGGGCACTAATGTTGAAACAACTTCACTTTTGTAATTTTGCTTTTCAAAAGACACAGAGGCCTCATGAAGGCCTCATAAAAGCATGAATAGTAATATAAAAAGGTTGCACGTAAACAAATTTATTTTAAATCCATTAACAGTCACAGGGTTTGTTTTTTGTTGTATAACTACTTGTCCTATGGAGTTTGACATTGCTGAAGCTTTTAATAACATACATTTTAGTTTAAACTCTTAATATCTTGGTACAATATTGAAAACTCACTAGTCAGACTCAGGAAGCTAAGCTCATTTCCAGTAGCAAACAAACAATGACTCTGTGCTCTGAATTGCTCTAATATTATGCAGGAGCCTTAGTCGAGAACCGAGGCCACCACACCCTCAAATCCTGATTGTCCTTGTCCAACACACGATACAATATCCGTGTATTATGAAGTAAAATTACTCATTGCAGGTGACTCATTAATGAATCCAGCCGGGTCCAGTGAGTTTAGATTTGGGCTCTACAGGGTTCTGAAGTCGTATCACCTCCCAGACTGTGACTCACTGAAGCACGCTCTCAGATAATATCTGTACGAGAGCCCAGCAAAATGGCGAGTGTCATCGGGTTCGTTTTTAGATCGCTGGTTTTGTGATTCATTCAGTTTGGAGGATAAAACGGACTGAGTAACAGCAGGTTGTCTAAGCCTTAACGGTAATTACTTAGATATCGGTGACACATCAGTCTTTCATCCAAGTTACACAGATGTTCCCCTGCAAAGTTGCAGGAGAATCCAATCCCTTTATTTAGGCTTAGCTAAACACGATGAAGGATATAAAATCAGTTTTTTAAAACAATGTGTGCGCTGTCCATTGGTTTCTACTAAAGATGTATAGATCACAAAGAGTTATAATCTTTATAACTTCCTGAAACTGGTAATTATCAGCATAGACGTAAATGTTTTGGGCTAAATTTACCTGTGTTGTAATGCAAAATATTATTTACAGCAGCAGAGCAGTGTATGTGGAAATGACAAGACAAACGACAGTGCGATGTAAAAGTGTGACTCACTGATGTGCTTTTTATAGTTTTTGGACAACAAATGAGCTCAAAGAGGAATAAGAAATGTCGGGCAGTACTTTTTAAACAGTGCAGAGCATGGCCACCGTGTTCCTCAGAAACATATCTTAAAGTGTTTGGACTTTCACAAAGATGTTTATCACTGTGATTTTTTGGATTTAATTAAAATGTATTTATCTTTTCATTTATAAGGTTGAAAAAGGAAGCAGAATGATCAAAAATGAAAATGCTCACGCCAGCTCATCACACATCTATTCCTGCATGTTCTCTCTTGATAACCTCACACTTTTGAGTACTAAACTCACACTTAAAACTTCACACTTTTTAAATAGAATTCGTGTTTAACTGTGATATCATGCTAAACCTGACGACTGCAGCACTGCACAGAACTAGTGAGTGATCGTTTGCAGAAGCAGCGTATGATGCGCAAACATTCGCCGGGCTGATCTCTGATTCAGTTATTGATATTGCACAAGCTCGCTGTGTGCCAGCTCTTGGGAAACGGTCTTGTGATGGCGACGGCCATGCCTTGTGTGAGTGATGGAGGCTGATTGAGGGTGACCGATGACTCATGTGAGCGAGTCCACTCACCTGCTGGCACGATGACCCTCTTCTCCTCGGTGGCGCTGCTGGGTGGGGAGGTGGTCTGGGGGCTGACGCGAGGCTCCGGGTACGAGGCCGCCTGGTACGGCATCGGGGCCCCGTCGTTGCTCATGTGTCTGGAGCGTTTACTGACACTGCAGTCCACCGGGGACTCGCGGCTAAAACGCACAGAAGCATTTTGTTATAACATCTTGTAAAGCTATAAATGTTTGTCCAGAGTCAGACCCTTCCATGTATGCAGCGGCACGAACCACTGTCTTTCCAAAAGTTTAGGTGCGTATTACACTGGCTGCTAATCTCAATAGATCTCACGGTTTCAACTGTGCATTTCCTCTCGTGGTGTTTGTTAATATGCATAGCTGAAGAAAGATCATAAATTTAGTTTCTAATTATTTGTCAGCAACAGGATTCCAGTGAAAATGTTTATTAATGGTGCTGGTTGCAGCTGATGTTAGTCAGTTTAAATCAAGGAAATTGATTTGTGAGTCTGATTTGCCTCCTACAAACTCGCTGGTAGAGACTTGTTGTTTACACTTGTGACCTGCAATTTGCAATTTGCAACTGCAAAAAATCTTAAGGAGTTGAGTTTAGGTGAGTTTATACCTCAGAGAAACACTGTCTGAATCTTCCATATAACAATAGAGGAAGAAAAAATGTTTAAAGTACAAATGTAACAATAGAAGTGTGTGCAGAAGTATTATCAGACCTCTACTGCGGTGTTAAAAATACTAGAAGTATCCTGTGATTTATACATATTTTATCTTTGACTTGTTTTGATTGTCAACACAGATGCAGTGATGTGTAATAAGAATAATACGGGTTGAAGTTGAAGCAGATTTAACTGCTCTACAGGTCTACTATATATGTAGACCAGAGGTTCCCAACTTTTGGGTCGGGTTCCTCCCAGAAGATCACCTGAGGACGCAGAAAAGAAAGTACAGAAAGGTTTTGCACTGCTGGATGACGTGAAGATTTACTTTGTTGAAACCAGACTTAGGTGTAAAGTCTCTCTTTGGAACTACTAACTAAAACTGAAGGGGCCCCAAGTAGCAAAGGGTCGGAGGTTAAAAGGATTGAGATTGACTGATTTGACCTTTCAGTGTTTTTAATTTAAAAGGTCATTACGCATTTTATGTCAGTGCTACGTTGAAAAGTTGTTAGTGACTTTAAAAATATTTGTTTTCCTCTTAAATGTTGTTGTATAGGAGTAATTCTGTAGATGAGTATTTTATTGGAGTAACATATTTCAAAATGCCAAGTACCTCAAAATTTAACTCCTGTACTGTACATGAGTAAATGTGGAAATATTTTCACCCTTGCTGTCAATGATGATTAAGTTGCTTTTGGTAATTGAACAATAAACAAATATTTTTAGGATCTGGGAAAGCCCTGTATGGTAACATGGACCATAACAAAGCGACAGTCACAAAATCTGGGAACTCTTGATCCCATGTGGCACCAGCTGGTCCTGACTCACCTGGTTCCATTGACGTGTTCGCCTCTTTTCCCAGAGTTTTGCGCCGCCGACGCCGCCCACTCCGGCTCGGTGGGCTCGGGACTCTGTTTGGAGTTCTGGTTGAAACCGCCGGGCGACGTCATCTCGGCCTTCATGTGCATTGCTGGGGCTGCGGGGTAGGGCGGCTCGAAAATGGGCTGATCCTCACTCACCACGGACAGCGCTTCCTGTCCAACAGAGCAAGAGTGGTCAGTGTTTGCCACCAACGTACCGGGTCACAGCCTGTGGAAACCCCCCCCCCCCCAGTTTATTCCACACCAGATGTTTCAGTTAATATCAACAGAAGTAGGTAAAATCCAATTCAACAGAGTGTAAACATAAAACGTCTGTCCAAACATTTTAACCTCTTTTTTTTTTTTTCACAGCGTATTGTAGCGTATTATACAATGTAAAAGGAAATTTAGGGGTAAATAATTGTACTTTTTTAAAAGAAACTTGCCAAAAATAAAAGTTATATTGTTTCTTCCTAATAGCCGGTAAAACCGGGGCTTTATTAATCACGTATATATAACTTGTGTACATAACTAGCTTGTGAAGGGTCCCAAGAAACAAAACGATACGAGACCTACTCTAATGCTCAAACTGAGAAACTATGTTAAACGGGTATAAAACTGCCTCTTTAACCTTTTCTGCTGTATACATTTCCCTTTGTGGAATGGTATACCTAAGATTTGTATGTATTTGGTATATTTTGCCAATTTTTTGGCTATTCAGACTCTTCTCTTTTACTTCTCCGGAGGTAATCTACACTACATTTTGAGAGTTAGACCATTTCTTGTTGTCTATTCTCCACCTTACAATTTTAGCCGTGTTGGGATTCAAAGTGACAGTCGCGAGAACAACCAAAAAACTGCATATCACAATGCTTAGGGTGCCGTGGTATTTCCCTGAGAACACGTTACATGTTTAATCTTAACAACCAGAGAGATAGCTTTATCAAACCACTAAGAAAAACACTCAGGAGTGAAATGGCAAGTGAACAGTTTAGAAATGGTGTGAAGGCAGTCAGGAGGCTGCCTAATCTTAAAGAACATCAGTAACTTTAACCACAGTTTTATTTTGTCGTTAGGATTGGGGTTGCAGGGGGGAGGGGTGTTAGCTCAAGGTGGAGTCTAATCGAGATTTAAGTCCGTCTTCCTGTGCACCTACAACGAGGCCTTAAAACCACCCCTAAGATGGCACCTTTCGTCCCACACACCTCGGGCGGGCGGACGCCAAGCGCGTTGTTTGGTCTTCTGCACGAATTAAGCCTGTGCATGAGCGATGCGACCACAGCACAGTCTAAGTGGGAGCGAGTGCGTGTTTGTTTAGAGGAGCAGAGCATTGTCTTTGGGCCTCGTACGTCAGTGCCGTGCTTTTTCAGTGGCCTGCAGGAAACCGGGCCGCCATGTGCAAAGGAACCTTTTGGCACAGGCCAAGGGTGAGGAAATGGTGGAGGAGGGGGGCACAGTGTTTAAAAAAAAATGTGGGTCATGTTAAAGCTGGAAAACAACCCTAAAGGCCTGTAATCAGGGAGGTCGAGTTCATTGGACAGCAAGACGAGTATCGCCTTGATTGAAGTGCCGCCTTCGCATTGTTTTGCCTATGGCTTTTTTTTTTTTTTTTAGCTCAGTTGTTGTATTGTTAACCACATCTTAATGCATGGCACATAGTTTGGCATTTCCTCAAGGCTGCAAAGGCACTGATATAGAAGTGTGTGTGTGTGTGTGTGTCAGCAAACTACTGCTGCTGCTCTCGCTGCTGCATGGAGCAACTTCTTGTATAATCCATACACCCCCTCCTTTGTGCACAGACAGAAGTTTAAGCTACATTTTGATGTAGAACCATAACTTATGTGTTATATTCTGTAACACTCTTTGTCTTGTGCTACTATTAACACTAGTAACTTTGAAAATTACATGCCATTATTTTGTCCATAATGCAAATCACCCAGCAAGGTTTGAAATTCTGGCCAAGCACTAAGCCACAAGGATCTGGTTAGAGGTTTTTCGTTTTCAAAGTTGTTGTCTTTACCAGCAGATGCTGACTCAAGTGACAACTCTCTAGGTAACTTTCAAAATTCTTTGTAGCTCCCTCTGGACACGCAAAAGACTTTTCACAACTTTACTCTTGAATTTAGTCGTGTTCGACGACACACGTTTGGAGATTTTCCTGTGTAAAACCAGTGGAGTCCATGTTTCTTGTATAAATCGATGAAATGTAATAAGGCCTCCAAATGAAGTAGGTGTCAGCTGATGGAGATCGAATTTTGCAGACTAACACAAACCAAAAAAAAAAAATCAACGCTGCATGCGGCTTTTGTTGTAGCTCTACGGATTGCTTTGTTTGACTTGTGTTGTGTTGTCCTCTTTCCCCCAGTCTTCCTCTCACACGCTGAGTGCCTTCAGAGGCCGTTTACAGCAGAAGTGAAACAATTGACTGAAAGCGGGATGAAACAACCTGCCGACAGCAAATTCTCATGAGAATTGGTGATGAACAGTTGTGCCTCACGGTTACAGACAATTTTCTCCTTTTTTAATTTTTTTTTTTTACTGTTATTATTATTGTGACCTGCAGGAACCCATTAGGTTGAGTGTTCAGCACTGCAGATTGAGTGACAAGCTCATGCTTTCACAACCACAAACGCACACTCCCGCTCTTTGTGCTCTCTGCCTCTTTCTCTCTCTCTCTTTCTCTCCTCTGCACACTGATAAATATACCAAAATGCGGCCTGACCGCTAATGCCACAACTGACTTCCTGTTCAGTGTGTTACAGCCTGTCGCTCAGTGACACAAAACAACTTTTAAAAACATAACCTCCTTGAAACTGACGCTGGCTTGTACCTCGATGTCCTAAAATGTGCACCGGTGGTGTTCGGTGCGACGGTGAACACTTGAACGTCTTCACTCACTGCCAGAGCAAAAACATGAAGTCCTGCGTTGAAACTTTTTACATGGCTTTTAGTCAGCAGCTTTGCGGGTTGCATCATGCAGTCTTGCCCAAACCATGAGCTTGTTTACGACATGGACGTTCATAGCCTGATTCTTTTAAGTTTATAAAAGAATAGGTTCACAGTTTAACCCCAGGAAAAGGCAAGTGGTTCGGGTACAATACCACAGTGCTTGACCTGGATTCCCCAAACTAAGGTGCAGTTTAACAGCTTCAGTTGTGTTGAAATACATTTTGGTGGGGATGTTGCAACACAGCCTGAATTGCATTTTAATTTTTAAAATGTTTAGTTACCATTGTTTTCCTGTTGGATATGATTTTATTATGCATGTAGGCAAAGCCTTAGTGCCTGAGTGAGTGTATCAGTCGTCAGGGGCTGGGACCCACCTCACAAATCACATCTGGTGACCAGCAATTATTTTTATATTCAGTTCATCTGAAAATTAATTTCCCATTTGGTTTCTAAAACCTCAGAAAACTCTGACAAATGGATTTAAATACTAATGAAATAACTTTCAGAGGCCAAGGTAACATGAAATGTTTTGTGAAAAATCTCAATATCAGTTTACTGTGATAGAACTTGAAAAAGCAGCACATCCTCACATCTGAGACACTATAACCTTCAGTTTTGGCATTTTTTTCCTTGAAATAGGTTGATTTCCTTGACTGCGTATTATATCTGAGCTCAATTAGAAAACTAAAACCATGGTTCTGAACTGTGAGGGGTGGAAGACAATAATTAGATAAACATAGGAAAGTAGGGAAAAAATGTTTTTAATATAGTTTAATTTAAGTTTGGTTTTGTCACGTGAACTGACTATGTTGCATCTCTAGACCAATAGAAACAAATAAAATATTTGTAAAACAGTTGACACATCCAGCATGTGCCAAGACGTTGCACAAACACTTTGTTTATTAGTAGGATTTTTGGTTATTACAAAAGCATTAGGTTGGGTACCAGTGCCCAGTGAAGAGCGACCAAGGATGTGGTTAACTGCTGTTTCTTCTTTGTTTTTCCTCTTGTTTATTAAAATTAAAGGCTGTCTTGTTTTTAGACGTGTCATCAGAAAACCTCAGTGGACTTTAGATTGTGCTCAAGAAGCTGATTTGGTGACACATTTTGATACCATCATCACTGCGACTACAAAACGAATTTTCATTCATGCCCTGGACTAACATTATAAACTTAATGAATCAGTGTGTATCAGAAATTGAAAGTTTGTTTTGCTCAGCCCCTGTTTACCTTTGACTCTGCCACGATAAGGCTTCCAGATATTTTGAGCATAGTTCAATAACCATTGAAAATGTTTGCATCAAGTCTTGTTAAAAACTGCGTGGGCGGACATTTAAATAAATTAGAAACCCACAAACGCACAGGAATGAGGTGTAGCCTCCAATAACGGGCCAGAGAGCAAGTTGTGCAAAGGCACATCAGTCTGCCTCGGCCATGTAAAGCAGAAAGCAGAAGTAAAAGTTAAGGCAAGTTGATTTTGCAAAGGCCTGAGCAGCTGCACTTTCTGCTACACAAACAACGATGCGGTTTTCACAGCTCGAAACCTGGCAACACGCAGGCCTGTGCAGGCCGCCGAGACTGTGCCAGGCCCGCTTCTTCCATCGCCTCCCAGCCGCTTTCAGCGGGCATCGAAGTGTTAACACGCAGCAAAGCCCGTGTTTGTCCACTTCGTTTCTTTCTGTCGAGGCTTTGTTGCCTTTTTGACATTTTTTTTTTCTGGTCCAGGGTGCGGAAATGTGTGCGGAAAGTCTGAGGTTTGAGACAGGAAGCCTGCTGAGTTCAGATAACGACACCTGACAAGTGCTCCCGTTTGCAGCTATAAATTATACCTAAAATAACCTCAAACAGCCAGGCTGCAGCGATAGAGTTCAACAGAATAATCACCGAGATAATAATAATCCCCCCTTACGTTTTTGCAACGAAAAACATTGAGTCAGCCTCAACGAAACATTTCATTTCTTCGAACATTAATTTGCGTTTTCGTTTCAAGATGTGCCCGTTTCCAAGCCCCGTTTTCCTGCACAGGCCCTTATGATCACACGCCGCTTTTTATGGAAGTAAAACAATAGAATCCAGCGTCCAAGATGCATATTCAATACACATAAATGTTTAAAACGAAACAAGAGAGGAATGAGCACAAATCGGTTCATTAGTTCCTCAATCCACTCACCCCCCGTCGTTCAAATGGCTTCAAATAGTTTTAGCTCGCAGAAGGCATTAATTTTCATTCTCAGTTCGAGTGACTCGTTACAAGATGCTCGTTTTTGATAGATCAAGCACGTTTGCATTAATAACACCCGGTGCAATTTAATACAAGTTACTCAGAAGTTTGCAAAAATATTTGTTTATGTAGAAATAAAAAAATAAGCGCACGCAGGCCCAATGTTACCGGGGCTCCAAGTCGCACATTTGTTTAAAATACTCTGAATTTCCATATTGTAGCCGGTAAAAATGTTAAACTTTCTTGCGTTGAGCAGCAATCATTGTTCAGCGCCATGAAATATTTTAAGGTGCTTATGGTTTTGAATTTCAGACGCGGAGGCCTGTATTTCTACATTTCTAAGAAGAGGAGATCTCGAAACAAATAACGGCACTGTGGTGGTCAGGGGAAGGTTAGCAGGTGCCGCTGTGATAGTATGAAATGTGAAATACCAGTCATCTGATGGAAACGCGTCCTCCTGCTCTTTGAAAGCGGCTCTCGGCGTATCCACGTTGATCCATGGCGCCTTCTTGGACACCTGCCTTGTGCGCACCAATAAAGTCCAGTGTCCCTTCATTGGTTTATTATTTGTTAAAGAAAAAGACGAGTTTTTCAGTCCGCTGATTGTGCAGTAATTTCGCCCTCCATGTGATATTTGTGCTGCTTTGCGGTTCCGTGGATGGTGCGAAGTCAGCTCGAAGAAACGCAGCAATCAGAAAAAAAACGAAACGCGTGCGTTTGGAAATCCTCTTTTACGCGTCAAAGCGGCCACCAATTAGTGTTTTTATCTGAGTGTAAAGATGTAGTGGTTAGTTGTGTTATTATAGAGCCGACATACAACCACGAACGGGAAGGAAGAGGAAATTTTGTACAAGAAGGAAAGAGTGGGGAGCTCGCATCACCGCCTTGACTCTCTCACTCAGCAGACTCAGGGCTGGTGTGGGTGGCCGCCTGTCAGTATCACCACCAGCAGCAGCGTAAAAAACATATCAAACACGTACCTTTATCGTACAGTCCATTACAGCAGCCTCGCAGTCTTTGTCATTTAGTCGTTTTGTGAATGTTAACGGCAATTCAGCCTCCTAAGCTCACTTCAATTCATGCAGGGGCGCATTGGCTCTATGGCGCAAACCATTGCACTTACAATTTTTGCTCACAGACCATAACCGGATGGCAAGTTTTCTCCCCCCCCCTCCCCCCTCCTCCCCCCTCTTCTCTCTCTCACTCTCGCTCTCTCTCGCTCTCTAAATTGGGAAGTGAAGTCACCGAAAAACATGAAACTGCTTCTCATAAAACAAACTCTTAGAGCTCGGGGCGCAAAACACACCGTTCTGCTCCGTGAGCGTTTAGATTAACGCGCGGATTTCTTTGTGAGATCATAGTTGAAGAAACACATTTTCAACCTTTGGCTGTTGTTCAACCACAGTGAAAATGAAAGGAGCCACTACCTGCCGAGTGTCCCTGAAGTGTTAAAACTGAGTAGCTTTGTGGTTCCAAAGTCTGACAAATCCTTCGCTTGCTGTGCGTAAAAGCCGACAGGGCCGAGAACCATCCACGCTGTTTACAGGTGTGTTGAACATGATATGTACATATTTTTGTATGGACTTCATGTAAGTGAGTGGTGGCTAAAATTTGGGGCCGTTTGCCAAATATAAAGAAACTAAGCTTATTGCAGTTTTCAGCAATGTTTTATCAGAGGAAATGTGAAGCGGGCGCACAGAGGATGTGTTCAAATGTGTTAATGAGCGATGTCTATAATTAAACAGTTTCACAAACATATGCAGACGCATATGTTTTGACACGCTGACATTTCGTCAGAATATCCTGGCTGAGCCGTTGTCACAAAGGAATATGTGTGACTGATTCACCATTCTGAAACCAACAACAACAACAACAATCATCCGTTTCTTACGGCAAACCAGCGCGAGTTCACAGGCGTGGAATTCCACCAGGACGGTTGTTCAGGTGTCATTCAGGTCAGATTAATATTAAAGTGGTGCTGTGTGGTTGAGCACGTGGTCCACCAAACATAGAACACATGCCACGAAGAACAAGGTCACAGAACATGGTTGACAGTTGGTGAGAACGCAGGGAGCAGCCACAACACTGTTACCACCTGGTGGCATGGATGATGCGCTGAGCCGCACTGTGTGCTCGGATACCTGTCGGCCGGGCTGGGCCCTGATTGGCTGATCGGGCGTATTAAAATGCAGTGCAAGCAGTGAAGTGAGGTCACAGTGCACCAAATAAATACCTCATGGTCTGATCACCATTCATAACGGGACAGGTTTGTACCAGTTGCTTGTTCCTGCCACAGCTCTCCTGTCTTCTGTCTGTCCCCTCAGTCAGTCCCAGACCGGCCTCATGATAAGATCAGGGCTCTGTGGGGACTCCATTCTCCTCTGGCCACTGCAGATAGTTCCTGAAGACTTTGAAGTCGTTAACAAACAGCGGACTGACTGTTTGTCGTGTGATTTACCAGCAGTGATCTTCCAGAGACTTGATCTCAGTTCCTCCTCCTCACATCTCCAACACTGTCAGACTCACGGTGACCGTTTATTATAAGATTAACATCAATGAAGAGACGTCGTCTTCGCACATCAGTCCGTGTGTCCGAGCTGCTGACAGTCTGATCAGAGGTTCAGATGATCAGCGGCCCGAGGAGCAGGCTGCAGATGTCTGCTCACCTCACATCTCTATCTACACCCCCAGATTTCTGCTCGGTTTTCGGGCTTGTCGTTTTCAACCTCAGCTGAGCAGGGTCGAGTTACATCACTCGAGCTGCTTAGTCAGACGTCATGCATCTATTTTACCACTGAAGAAATATGTTATTTATTTTCAAATGACCAAATCAGTGTTAAAATGTTGCTGAATAAACATGTTGTGAAAGTCAGACAGACGCTTTGTAAAGTGCTGGAATGTAACTACACATTGAACTGAGCTGCGTGTCCATTTCCTGCCACTTTACAACAGCTGTAATATTTTTTTATATTTATGCACTTCAGCATTTTTGAAAGTTTGAATTATACTATAAAATAGTTATTTTGCTTTGTGGCACTGCTTATGTAAAGGCCCGAGGGCTTAAAGACGGAAATAAATAAATGATCTACTTTTAGAAGTGCAAATATTGTGATGGAGCGGGTCATGACTTTATCATTTTCAAAAGACAATTTATCTTCTGGTCGCTGGCAGATTCTCTGCGCTCCGCGGCCGAGTTCTTTCCGACCCAGTGTGTCTGTCGTTTGCTGCAGACGCTTGTTAATCACTTCACGTGTTGTGTAACTTTATCCCGTTGTGTCCTTGTCCTGAGGTGGGGCTCCCAATCACGACTCCCCGACGCGCACGATTTCACCCGGCTCCACTTTTCCAGATGGAGTTTGTGTCTGTGTGTGTGTGTGTGTGTGTGTGTGTGTGTGTTTGTTTACACAGGGCCTGGGCTCGGCCTTATCTGCTGCAGCCACTCACGCCGTGATTTCAGACTTTCTTCAGCCACTACTTGTGTGTTTTTTACGGGCCATTGTTTTGTCGACTGGATTCTAAAGATACACAGATTTCTTTTTCTTCCTCCCACCTCATTAAAAAGCCACTGACATGGCTCTGATTTCAAAAGCCTGCACTTCGAGCCCCACCCGAGCTGCGGCTGAGTTATGGAGTCCCGGCTGTCAGACAATCAGGGCCCGAAGGCCCCGAAGGCCCCTCACAGGGGGTCAAAACACACTTTGTTTCGGCTGCTAATCATTCTTCCGAATAAAGGATCAACGACCGTGATCCTCAAAATTCCAACAACAACTGAATAACGGTCAGACTTCAGGATTAAAGCTTCCCAATAAAATCCACTACAGGAAATATGGTTAAACAGCAGGGAACATAATAATTTTACATTTTATAGTAATTAAATGTATATGTTTTATGCATATAAATGTATATGTATGTTAATATTTTGTCAGTGACAGATACAGAATCTATAAAAATATTTTTGTTAACAATTAATCAGCTTTTTTATTCTATTCTATAATTAATTAAGCATTTTGCCTATAAAATGACAGATGTATGATACAATACCAAAAAGTCTTGACTAACCAATAATTCCAGAAACAATGGTGTGTAAATAACATCCCAATGAGAAATATGCAATGAGGTTATGGAATTTATTCTCGAAGAAATCAGTTGTCAAATATGTTGCCTATTCATTTCCGACCATTTGATTCACTAATTGTTTTTATATTTAAAGGACAGCTTCACTGATTTTGCTTTAATGGTTTTAGTTTAGTGAGTACGTGTAAATAAAGGCCATTTCACTTCCCTGTATTAAAATATCTCTCTCCTTGTAGCTGAAACATGCCCCCTGATGACATCACTTGGAGGAACCTTCACTTCAGTCATCTTGTTGGCCAAACTATGCAGTTTGTAATTATGGTCAAGCTGCTTTTCCAGAGCTCCTCCAGATGACATCATCTGAACTCCCAGTGATTCAAATCTCTTCTGGGTGATGTCGTCGTCAGCTAGAAGCAGAGAAATATTTTAACATAGGGACGTCAGAGGGAGGTTTGAAGCCCTTCTCACACCGGACAACAGACGACAATGGAAACACTCTGAAATATGGACGTTTGTTACGAGACTCTGACTGTAGTAAGGACTCAGACGTGAGCCCACGACAACAGAGTGTATTGGTAGTTCGTGGCACTCAGTATTGTGTGTGTGTGTGTGTGTGTGTGTGTGTTTTCCTGTGTTTTGAGTGAGCCAGTTATTTTTATACATTTGTGTACAAAGGTTTAATATAGTTATTTTGTTTGTGATGTGAAAAGAGGAAACAGACAATACAAAGAGCCAAAGCTTAACATTACATTTCACGACCATAAAAATGAACCATTGTCTGGTCACTTTATGCTGACTTAGTCATCTCCTCGCTGGCACACAGCCGGCCACAAAGCTGTTCACTTGGTCATTTGTGACAATAGGAAACATATTCATTTTGTATAAATTTGGTCATTTTTGACCAGCAGAAAAGACACATACAGGGCCCCGGATTTCTCTGATGTCCAAGCTGTGGGACTGCGGCAGATCTTTACTTCAGCCTGAAGTAGCTTCATTGTCCTGCTTTTGTTTGCTGTTCTTTGACTGACAGCACATTTCATCCGGTATTTGCAGATATTTGGGGGAATCTGTTGCTAGTCCCACTGCCTCACACACCCAGCAGCCCACAGGCCTAGTGTGGATACAGCTGATTTATGGCCTAAAGTTTGCTTATGTTTTCCTCCTCTAATCTCCATTTTTATCCTGTGTGTGTGTGTGTGTGTGCGTGTGGTTTATGGTGGAATTGTGGTGTCACTGAGTGTTGCCCTTTTATGAATGAATGTTTGGTTACTAAGGCGGGTGGGGGGGCATCGTGTGTGTGTGTGTGTGTGTGTGTGGGGGGGTGCTTTTGACGTCACGTTCCCCTAAACAAACGCTGGAGCCGCCGGTCACGACGCAGAGCGGCCCGCGCCCCTCCCACCCCCTCCGCTGCGGTTATAACGCGACGGTCCGGGCGCAGACCCAGCACTCAGTCGGACAGTGGCCCTGCCTCCAAAGCGGGAAAAGAGCCACAAACACAGGGAGGAGGAAAGACAGTGATGTACTGGGACACTATCATCAAACCGGGAGACAGCAAAGAGTCGAAAATAAAGGTAGGTTCCTTTCATTTATGATTTTAAGATGGAGAACACGCGTCAGGAAATCATGGCATTCATTCATAACATCCTGGTCGTTTATGACCATAAGAGTAACGGGTGGGTTTATGCGACCATTACACGACCCACCTTCCATTTAGAGCAAATCAGCCAAAGCAGATTAATCAAAAACAGAACAGACTTTTTCACTGAGTCAAAATACTCTTAGAAAAATAATATGCACTTAAGTAGAAGGTTTTCACACTTATTGTTTTCCAGGCTGTTATTGTAACTGTGCAAAAAAACATCTGCCCAGGGGTCCCAGACCCCAGGGGCCCCAAAGTCCCAGGTTTACATAATTTGATTATGATATGTGAGGAATCTGCTCTTGTGGAGAGACTTTGTTAACATGGAACTTTAAAATCACTGAAAACATCTATTTAATATTTAGTTTGAAAAGCTTTTTTTTTTTGTTTATTTATTTTGTCTCCCAGTAGAAGTTGCTGAATTTGGAAAAACAGCAATTATTTGCACTGGAGTTGCTGTTACCCGTATATGTTTAGTATTTTTGCTTAAATTGCAACATATTGAAAATATGAAGTGATAATTTCAACTCTGTGTATAGTGAGGATCAGCAGAGGCCTCTGAGGTTAACCCAATCATAAATGTTGCCTCTGTCTTTACATATTGACCAACAGTTACAGTTGAAAAAAATTGCAAAAATAAAATACTGATTAAAGTCTTGAACACATTGACCTTTTTGCTCAGATGGAGATTTGCCAAACTGGATATTACACAGAAGACTTCAGGACACAGGAAGTGCCAGCTGGCTTTGACTTTACATCTTATGGTGAGTTTAAACAATCACTTAACTCCACGATGTTACAAGTCAAACACTGTGGGACAAGGTTTAAACTCTCACTGATCAGCAGCCCAGACAGATATGAGGACAAAGCATTTTTTTATGTTTGTGTGATCTGTTTCCTCTTGAAGCTCAGCAGCTGAAGGACAGAGGAAATATTTTCACACACAGTATCATCACATCTGTCAGAACTTTCTCAAAAAGACCTTGACACCGTGGGTTCTCATTCAAACCCAGAGGCTTTGTCAGGATAATGGGGTGCTGCTCTGTGTGTGTGTGTGTGTGTGTGTGTGTGTGTGGTATCTATGAGTAATGCTGGGATGGGCTGAGGAAAGAAAGGACAGAGAGAAGCAGGGTGGTCAGGTTAAAGACAATCCAGGTTGCATTCCCCTCTCTGTCCTCCCTAATCCTTTCCTCCAGACTTCCCCCTCCAACAGATTTAGAGTCCCCCCGCCTGCCCATCCCTCCATCACTACTCAGTTGCACTCCCTCCACTGGCGTTTCCTCCTCTCTCTTCCTTCCCCTCCCTCCCTTGTTTCCTCCCCATAGCAGCCTCCATCCATTGATCTAAAAAAAAAAAAAAATTCATGGGTTTAAGTGCATGGTGCTGAATCGGCAATAAACAAATGGCTTTTTCTGACTAAACTCTTACTTGAAAATGCATCGCATCATTTCTTTAACAGCTTCTCTGCTGAACTACGAACAACCTCGTGCTCAAAGGACCACACCAACAGTTTGCATTGTTTAACTATAGATGTCCTTTCTTTGAGACAATTGGTTTCAGCAAGAAAATGAGTTTTAAAATCAGACTTGAAATTTTGTAATGCAGATGTTAAATTGTCTGTGTATTGCAATTTCCTCGTCAGCATGTTGGAATTATATTAAGACTTCTGTTAAATTCAATATGCTCACAAGCTGTGTAAATCCGAGTTGAGAGAAAAAGAAAAATCAAACCTGTACAGTTATTGAATTAAACGCGTGTGGCCCTCTTGTCTCAAAGATCTGGTTTTCCCCATAACACATATATACATAAAAAATGAAAGGTTATCAGAATAAGTTCTCTTCACCATTGCACTACTGTGTGATGTAATGATCAGAAAAGTGTGTAACCTGATCTATTTAAATAAAATGCAGCTTTTTCCCCTTGAAGGTATTTATGGGAAGTTTTTCTTTTCATGATTCAAGGATCTGAAAACAAGTCATTGTCGTACAGATTGTAAAGTCCACTGAGGCACATTTGTGATTTCGGAATCCGGCTATAAATAAATTATCAATTGAATTTGATTTTAATAAAGTGGAAATCCATAACTGCCCAGTGTAATGAATAAAACAATGTTAAGCATTTATGTGAAATATGCAGGATAAAGCCTCTGGTGTGGTCCTTTACAAGACTAAACTGTGCCTCTGTGCTGCTGTGACCATCCATCACTGACTCCATCTGTCTGTGTGTGTGTGTGTGTGTGTGTGTGTTACCTCCAGACTACACTGGTGAAGACCTGTCTTTTCTGTTAGACAGTAAAGCACCTGGTCAGCAGCAGTATCCAGCAGAAGGCAGCTACTCAGAACCAACAAAAGCTTGTCATTCCTACGATGCCAAAGGTGAGACTTCAAGAAAGAAAACCACGCGCCCCTATGGTTTCTGATATGAGTGTAGCGTTGGCGAGTGTGACGTGTCTCACTAAGTCTGCTCATTTGTCTTCAGCAAGCCCCGGTGACACTGGTCTCTTCAACCTGGACTCGTACCAGGAGTTTAACTGGTGGCCTTCATATCCTCACGGTGAGCCCCCCGACTCTGTGCTCTCACTAATACTGCGTGTGATGTCTTTTTTAAAGTCCTTTTTGTGACTAACTTTCTTTTTCAAAAGCAGACGGGCTGTCGGTAGATCAGTCACAAACTGGATACCAGGAGCCTGCACAGACATACCAGAGCCTCGTGCCTCAGACCGGACAGTTCAGCCCAGCCCTGGAGGGCAGCCACAGCCCCTTTGTGCCCGGAAACGGATCAAACGCATTACAAGGTAATTGCACGGAAAGGACACATCACTTATGAATATTTAAAAAACATCCCCAGTGATCTGATTTTTGTTAATCACTGAGAAATTCTTCATTTTGCTTCAGGTGAGACAGAGCAGTCGTACTATGACTCTGACGGTCAGAGACGACCTTCAGCCTTCTGGCCTGAATACTCGACTCCCGGCTTCTCTGCCCCCCTTCCACACCTGCCTCCCCCCTCCTGCTCCTCCAATCCCAGCCCCCAGTCCTCTGACCACTACTGCCCCCGTGTGGTCAAACGTAAAACCACAGGCCCTCAGAGGCCAGAAGCCCAGATGACAGGAATGTCTGCTTATCCAGGTCAGAATCCACTGTTTTGATTTGGGATGAAGAAATTCAGTAATCACAAGTGTATTGTTATTTTTAGAATATGTATACAACCTGACAACAGTCACTTGTTTTTGCTTTAGATGTGTTTTATCTGATAATACCTCATAATGCAGTATTTTTACTGTGCTGTAATGGGTCTCAGTATATTGTAAAGGATAATCATGATGTGTCACCATTCTAATTCAACTTACCTCCTGTTTCCACATAAATAATGCATTTTTAAAATTTTTCGATCATTCAGGTTCTGGTCCAATCCAGTTGTGGCAGTTTTTGCTGGAGCTCCTTCTCGACTCTGCCTGTCGTACCTTCATCTCCTGGACTGGAGACGGCTGGGAGTTTAAAATGTCTGACCCCACAGAGGTAAGGACATATGCTGATTTGTGTAGTGGTGGAAAGTAACTAAGTACATTTAGTCAAGTGTTGTGCATATTATAAATAGGACTATGAATGCTGGGTTTTAATTTATGTATCAGTACTGGTAACTACGGTGAATACAGGTATCTCTAAGTGTTTCTTTTCTGATGTCTTTATTTGTTGCCCCCACAGGTGGCCAAGCGCTGGGGCCAGTGCAAGAACAAACCTAAGATGAACTACGAGAAGTTGAGCCGCGGCCTGCGTTACTACTATCACAAGAACATCATCCACAAGACGGCGGGCAAACGCTACGTCTACCGCTTTGTCTGTGACGTGCAGGGCATGCTGGGAAAGACGGCGCAGGAGGTCCTGACCAGTCTGAACGTTTTGCCTACAAACACAGATTCCTGGCAGTGCCCCGGGGTGGCAGCCGCAGCGACATCGAAGCACAGCAGTGAAACGTGGGGGTCCCAGTAGGGGACGGGTACCTGGACTCGGACTCTTGTTGCTGAGCACGTTTGAACAGAGTACTACAGCCTGCAGGGTGAACCCTGCCTCTGCAAGCCCTGGCTGGACTACGGTGACTTTATTGGATAATACTGTCATAAGCACGAGCCATTTATAAATATTTCATTATGGGGAAAAAAATGATCAAAGAGTCTAAATGTTATGTTTTCTTAAATAATAGATTGTGCTACGTGGAAATCTTCTGAAACCTGACCCGTACACCTAAACCTTCCTAACCTCAGGGCCAAATACTGCAGCACAGAAACCAGCCAAGGCCATTTTAAGCACTACATACTTTTTACAACCTCTGGCCATATTTTCATTAGATGTTTTTGTAAATAGTGTTTATTTGAACCTATATTTGGAGTTTTGTGCATTTATATATTTTTTTAAAAGCAAAACTCTTGTCTACCTCTTTTTCTTGTCACAGAAAACATAAATTGCAATGTTTTTCAGGCACTCACCACTCACTGTGAACATGTTAGTCTGTGTGATGATGGTTTTGTGTAAATAAACTGTATATTAACGTAGGTTTGTGTGAATGAGTTTTAATTTGTAAAAGTTGATTTAGTTGTAGGGACAAAGTTTTAATATTTAGCCCGAGTTTGGCTTATAGAAATATGTGTTTCTTGTATTTAATGAATTTTAGATTTTGTGACTATAGTTTTGTTATTTTTTTTATTGTTATTATTGAAGTTATTAAAGAAGTGTCTGTGCTTACACTGGCAGACATGCTAAAAAGAGAAATTAAATCTATTAAGAAACCCGAATATGAACAAATATACGAAGGTACTGGTATCAGTTTTCATCCAGTAGCATTTCGCCAGTGGGGTAAATTACAGGATCATGTAGTGACTGATTTTAGCTTACAAATGCATAAGCTGCTATTTTCATATTTAACGCTGCCTTCAAGTGCATCTCGTAAGTGTGTACACCGCAGGTTGTAAATTAAAGTAAGTTGCCTCAACAAATTTCTCAATATTCTGAAGCAAATCTTTAGTTCTTAATCTGAACATAATGATGATAAAAGAAATAAAACATCGCGCAAAAACAGCAAATATCCAGATACATGCATCCAAGTGTCAGCTATGTGTTTAATGCGGTGACATTGCAGTATAAACCGCGTGCAGGCCGTTTCCCGCCTGTTGGATGCGGACGCAGCTCATATTTCCTGCGATTTGAAACGCGTCGTCCTTCCGTCTTTAAGTCGTAAAAAACAGCAGCGACCAGGTTCAGGCAGCTCGACAGGTGAACGGCTGAAAATGCCCAAAACCACGACAATGGCTTTGGCAGAGACACTGGAGGATCTGTCCAAACTGAACTTTGACAAGTTTTGCCACCAGCTGCTGGACCGCAGGGAAGAGCCGCGGGTCAGACGGAACCGGGTGGAGGGAAAAACTACTTACAAATAACGGACGTGCTGGTCTCGACTTTCACCGAGGCGGGAGCTGTAAAGGTGGCGGTGGACATACTGAGACGGATCGACTGCAATGAGGAGGCGAGGGCGCTGGGTGAGGGACGTTACTGTGGACGTTACTGCGGGTGAGGGACGTTACTGCGGGTCACGGACGTTACTGCGGGTCATGGACGTTACTGCGGGTCACGGACGTTACTGCGGGTCACGGACGTTACTGCGGGTCAGGGACGTTACTGCGGGTCAGGGACGTTACTGCGGGTCACGGACGTTACTGCGGGTCAGGGACGTTACTGCGGGTCAGGGACGTTACTGCTGGTCAGGGACGTTACTGTGGACGTTACTGTGGCCGTTAATGCGGTAGAGGGACGTTACTGTGGGTCAGGGACGTTACTGTGGACGTTACTGTGGCCGTTAATGCGGGTGAGGGACGTTACTGCTGGTCAGGGACGTTACTGCGGGTCAGGGACGTTACTGTTGGTCAGGGACGTTACTGTGGACGTTACTGTTGGTCAGGGACGTTACTGCGGGTCGCGGACGTTACTGCGGGTCAGGGACGTTACTGCGGGTGAGGGACGTTACTGTGGACGTTACTGTGGACGTTACTGTTGGTCAGGGACGTTACTGTGGACGTTACTGCGGGTCAGGGACGTTACTGTGGCCGTTACTGCGGGTGAGGGACGTTACTGTTGGTTAGGGACGGTCTGGGACGTTACTGCGGGTCAGGGACGTTACTGTCATGGAGCCGGTAGAACTGCAGCAGCGTCCTGTGGGCAACACGTACGCGGCTGAAGCCTGAGCAGCTTGAGGCTGAACTAAAGTCGCTTCACTCAGTCACACAGAACCGATGAAAAATAAAGAAGCAGCATCTCTTAAGCTCACTAGTCACATAATATTACATGTGGTTATTTTCTGGGGATAACATGGTTGACTACTTGTCTGTGTTTCCTGAGAATTTTCCACTGAGGTGTGTCCACCAGAAACTTACTTAAATTACATTAGTCATTTTGTCCTGTTAACAGTTGTATTGCTAAGCTAAGCTAACAGCTGACTTCATATTTAGCATGCAGACATCGATCTTCCAGCTCTAAGTGATTAAGTGTATTCTCAAACAATATCAAATTTATCCTTCAAATGATTTCTAAAAGAGACTACTGAAAATCACGGTTTTGTATCTTGGCCATATTTTTGGCTGTTCCACCTTCTACTTCAGCTGAGGACATTTTTAAAATGATGTTATGCTGCTCTCTGGTGAGCAAACCTGGCAACTGTTTCGATACACAAATAGTTTTATAATACTTGCATTATGTTGCATATGGTCAAAGGCTGTGGTTCTCTTTAAAAAAGGTTTTCTTTAATAAAGGCATCATAATGAGTTAGGGGTTTTTTGCATCATAACTGAAAACTGTGTTGCGGGGTTAAAGATGTATTTTCTTTTCAATCATCCTTTGATCGGTAGGTTTAGTACCGAGTTGTAGGTTTAGTCTCAACATTAGTAGGGACACAAAAATAGAATCCCTACCACCACCACTACAACTGTTTTTCATTTAAAATATGAAATTGCATTTTTCAGTCTAAAATTGTAGACAAATAAATTAAAAGAGCTTGAACATAACATATTTAGTTTGTATATTTTGAGATTTTAAAATAGCAGAGAGTTCCACCCACAGATCTAGAAAAGATTGACATGCTGAGAAACAATTTACAGCACTGCATCATCAGGTCCAGATTTTAGGTCTGTATGTTTCCAGGTGGAAAACTAGATGAGTAATTAATTTAAAAAATTGCACCTGAAAATTTTCACTGATTTAACAACACAACAATACTATACAAGCCCAAAGCGTACCCCCCCACACTGATCACTCAGCTAATCACCCACACTCTTCAAAAAAGGTTATGTTAACAGACATATAGCATCCCTTGGTTAAATAACATTACATATTTATTTTCCACCAGAATTAGCCACAAATCAGCCACAGTAGCTATGAAACTCTGCTCGTGTCCACTGCAAATAGCTTGATAGTACCTTCCTGTCTGCATTATTCAGCATCCCCTGATGATTTGTCTAAATTTCCTCTTAACATTTAAATGTTTGCATATTTACTTTGCTTTACTTATTTTGATTAAAACAAGCTTAAATAGCGTTAATAAAATAACAGTTCACACCCGCAATATAAAAAAAGCCTTAGCCCCGTTTGTCCTTTGGAAAATTCAACCAAACCCAAAATATTATTCTAATACAACTGTAATGCATGCTTAAATATAAAATCATATAAAATAACACATTTCTGTTTTTGTTTTGACAGAGGCAGCTGGAAGATAATAGACATCATCAGACATTATGGAAAAAGGTACTGCAATCCAAACGTATATTCCTATGTTTGCACTCTGACTGTTGGCTGTCCTTAAAAGTCTGGTATAATAGGAAATAAATAGTTAAAAAAAACTGTATACTGCTGTATCCCAAAAAAAATATTGAAATTACTTCATGCTCTGTATGTTTTGGATGTTTTTAGGAATTCAGTGATGCTACTATTTATAAATGGCACGTTTTTTCTATAAAATATTTACACAATGTAATTATCTCTAAATATACGTTTCCTCTTTTTCTCCACCTGCCTTGATGCCCACAGAACATGTGTTTGTCATTAGTAAAAAATTTGTCTGAATCAACAAATCCTGATGTGAGACATTTTACTTGTTGACTCAGTCTTATTCTCTTTCTCCTCAGAGAAACACCTGGGGCATCAACGCAACCTCTTCAAGCACGTGAACTTTGTTGTTCCACCTTATATGAACTTCCAACAAAACTTTCAAACAAGATTGTCTTGAGAAACCAAAACTTAAAAGACATACATGCTTTTTTATTCTATTAATCTTAATAAAGTCTTCAATAGGTTGGTTTTCCTAGGTTCTTTTTAATGAGTGTGTAAAAACACTCTGTACAGTTTTAATTTATTTTTTGACAACATGGGCTTATTAAAATCGGGCTTGTCAGGCATTTAAAAAAAACACACATAGAGCAAACAATTCCCCTTGTATATTAAGGGCCCTGACATAAATCTTGTTTGACCTGGTTATACGTTATATCATAACCATATTACCTGGAAAAGGTTGTCTTCTGCAGTTAAATCTGTCCTTCACTAAATAGCATAATGACTGGCTGCACATATTTAAGTATAATGAGACAAATTTACAGAAAGCGTTGGAATTTTTGGTTTTATTTAATGATAAATTATATATTATAGCTTAATTAGTATTCAACAACAATCAAACGGGTTAGGGCAGGGAGAAACTGCATGACTGACGTCCAAAGAGAAAAGGTGCTTTGTCAGTAACGGGACAAAGATGAGAAGTGTGTCCTCGTCCAGTTCCTTCTCAGCTTCCTCTTCACAGCCCTGAATGGGAGGCAGAAGAAAAAGAGCAAGTCTGGACACTGAAACCATCAAAGAAGACACGAAATTCATGTCCAACTATCTACAGGCCTTCATCTTTGACACCAAACTCTGCAGACTGTGCTTCACTGTACTCAAATAGAAATTATTTTGCATCCTGGCAAATCACCCGAACAGATACTAATATGTAAAAGTTGTCATCAAGACAACTGAAAGGTTCCAAAATGCGTCACATACCTAGAGGTGGACTGGCCTCTGGTGCTCGGAAATCCTTATCTGATCAGTTTCTTCCTGGCTGCAGCCTTCTTTCGGTCTCTCTGCAAGATGTATTTGACCGCATCCTCCATTCTGGATGCTGGTTTGCAGGTTGACTTCTTGCTGCGGAGGAAGTCGACATAACTGTGTGGAAAGAGGGGAGTGGTGGCTGTAAGTGTTAGCTCGCCTACAAACAGCTTTTATTTTCATTTCCTTCGGCGCTGTTGTACCTCGTTAGTTCATTCGACTCGTACAGATCCTCCAGGGTCATTGAACGGTGACGACCAAAACCAACCAGGGCTTTTCCAGCCTGGCCTGGATAGCGAGATCTCTCTTTGGCTCTGAGGTACTCACGGTAAAACGTGACTTCTTTCAAAACCTCAGGGTAAGCGGTCGCATATCGAGTCAAATAATCCTTCAAATCAAATCATGCTGTTAATATTTTACTCCTATAAAGTTCACAATTAATACAAAAATTTCAGAATAATTAATCGCTCAAGGGACAAATGTGTACAACACTTATGCAACACAATTGGTTTGCATGCAAAACGTTTTATTTTTATGTTTTCAAAATTTGTTCACATTTGCCTGCTGAAGACTTTTTATATTAATGTTTCAGTCAATAAATCTAGCGGACAAATTTTTACCTTGTTGACCATCAGCGGGTCCTGACTTGTTGTGTGCTGTTGCACCTTCTGGTGTTCAGCCACCAGCATGGCTGCATAGCTCATATCATTCTCCAGCAGCCATTTGAAAGATTGACCTTTGTATTGGCCAAATTGAATGGTGCACCGGCTCAGCACTAGCCTGTTGTTATAAGGGTCCCGGGCCTCCGAGAGAACACGAGCCTGCGCATCAGCCTCCACCTCTTCAGGCTTCTTGCTACATCGAGCTGCTTTTAAAGGCCCCCGTCTGGCTGCATATGTCAGAGCCTCCTGTGAGGGTTTGAAGTCCCCATCTGAGGTCTTACGGAAAGAAGGGTCACCTCTCTAATAAGTAGGATCAAAAATGAAAAGCAGCAAATGTGAGCATCATTTTAAATATCCAGCCACATTTCAAAGAGCTTTTTTAAATTATGTTTGTGAAGTTGAACTTACATCCACACAGGGTTTGGTTTTTAACTCTGCAGAGAGAGAAAAGGGATGGTCAGTGGTTCATCTTAACATGGGTTCTATTTATCCAGAGTCCCACTGTGTGCAACGCACATCCCTATGTACAGGGCTCGTACAACCAGGCTGCATGATTAATCTGCCCATTAATTTCACCACACAGTAACTGTGTGGTCTGTAAAATGTTTTGCATGTTTTCTTGGTGAACGAATAACTCATTTTAAGAACTGTTACATATTCATTTTTTTTAAATGAATGAAATGAAATAATTCATTGCAGCTTTAGTATTAACACTTCAAGCTTCGGATTTGTTTTCCATTACTAATCAGTATTTACTAAAATACTAGATCTAATCTATCTACTAATAGATTATTATTTACAGTACATATTTGTTCTAAAATGAATTAACAGTTGGTTCCTAGTTCCAGCAGCATATAGTGTAAGTGTTGCTGAATAAATCTATATGTAAATTCTTAATGTAAATTGATTTATAAGTGTACCATAATTTCATAAATACTGTACGTTATTTATTTAAGTTAAAAATGTCTTAATTTAAATAAGTCATTTAATGTGGAATAAGCTCATGTATTACAGTTCATTTGACAATGATAAGCGACATTAAGACGTAAAAAAATGTAGAAATTTCTCCCGTGGACTGCAGGTGAGCAGATGTGTCCCATCAGGCTCTGCTGTATTGCCTTCAAAAAGACTCAAGGATTTAAGGACCTCTTTTTATGACAAGCGGCCAACAAGCTACTTTTATTTGTTAAATGTCTCTTATTTAGTGGGAGTGCCTTTGTTTTTCCTTTATTCTGTGCATGATATGAATTGTGTAATTTCCAAATGCACTTTGTGCTGTTCATCCATAAGAATTAGAAGTTTGGATCCTTCTAGTTAAAAACAGACATAATAGACATAAAGTGTGAATCAGGTTTCCGTTTTCTCACCCAGTTTCTTTGCCTCCTCGTTGCAGTTGATCAGCCTCAGTGTGTCCAGAGTAACTTGAAGAGCTCGTGTCTCTGTGAAGGTAGAAACCAGGAGCTCGGTGATCTCCAAAACCCTTTTCCCTCCACGTCTCCACGGATCACCCGCGGCTCCTCCCTACGATCCCGCAGCTGGAAACAAAATTTATCCAAGTTTTTCTTGCTCAGATCCTCCAGCGCCTCCATTATAAATCGTGTGATCGTGGCTCGGGCCATTTTCATCGACCCACGGCTCGTGTTTGTTTCTGATTTTAAAAAGGCGCCGAATTCACACGAGATCACGCGCCTCCCACAAAGTCGCCTTCAAAGTTGTGGGAAATACTAGCATCGCAACATCTGGATCTAATAAGTAGACGTGTCGAGACTGGGATCGCCAGTTGTTGGAGGGAGGATTTACATGATGTGCGTAATTAGAAGGAATAATATTAAAACGTAAACCTAGATGCTAATTTACGGTGAGATAAAAGACAAATTTACTAAATGTAGTGCGAGGAATGTAGAAGACAGAACGATGCGTGTTTAGACGAGTTGCCATTATGGGGTATTATTATATTATACGTATTAGATTATTACTACTCATGTATTAACGAATAACTGACTGTTACTGTAGTGGTTTTGGTTTATTCAGAGCTAGTTTGAACTATATTATAAAAGACTGGCAGCAACTCTTTGCCTATTTTTCCCATGGATACTTTTCTTGATCCAATGGAAGTTAATTGATCCAAGTAAAATTTCTGTTTTTAAATATTCTGAAAATAACGACACTCTAAAGGCATTAAAACTATAACTCCAGCGGATACCAACTTTTGGAGGCTGGTATATAAGAAGATAATTTGATATATGACAACTGCCTAAGTACCCTGTATATAAATATTTAAAAATATCAACATTTCCACTATTAAAAAACGAAGGTGTTTATTTCGCTGCACATCTACATTAATTGGCGTTATGACACGTTTACGCTTTTAAGGTGTAGTTATTCCCAACAGCACGTGAAGGCACCACTCTTCGTCCCCGCTTGTTTGACTTTTGCCTCCACGGCGCGAGCGACCTGGACGAGGCCTCTGAACCTCGGTGTCTTGAGTCTGTGGCGATAAATGGCGCCTAAAACCATCAAATCGGCTTTGGCAGAGACACTGGAGGATCTGTCCAAACTGAACTTTGACAAGTTTTGCCACCAGCTGCTGGACCGCAGGGAAGAGCCGCGGGTCAGACGGAACCGGGTGGAGGGAAAAAACTTCCTAGATGTGACGGACGTGCTGGTCTCGACGTTCACCGAGGCGGGAGCTGTGAAGGTGGCGGTGGACATACTGAGACGGATCGACTGCAACGACGACGCGGAGAGACTCGGTAAAAAAAAGTGCACTGAGACCTGAGGACACGAGGAGACACGGACAGATAAGATGCTTATTATAGCGAAAAAGTCCTATAAGCTGCATGAAATTAAATGAGAAACAGCTAAAATCACTTTTCTTCTTTTTACTTTCACTTTTGATTTCCGCTGCATTTCTGCAGCTCAGCACTCGCTTCCTGATAAAACGTGCCGTCCGGCTTCAGAACACACTCATCCATCGGCAGATGAAACTGCGATTTATTGGCTTTCACAGAGCAGTTGAAAACATTTGTACAAGGTTAGAAAATGTATGGACCTTATAAAACGGATATTAGCACTATAATCAAATATGTCGAGACAAAACTAATTGGAACAAATATCTATCAACACGTAAACTCCCATTAATACTGTAATTGCAAATATCTGAATCTGAAACATACGTTAAATGTTAAAACATAGCAAGATTCTGGGACCTATTTTCAAACCGCACCCGAGATTCTCCAGTTTTGCCATGATGTGTGATTCTGGAGACAAAAAGTCACATTACATCAGGCAGGAAGTGTTTCAGTTCACATCGGATTAGTCAGGCTTCCAAAAATGTGAGTCTGTTCCGTCAGCCTAAACCACAGGCCATGCAAATGGTCTAATGGTCAATTCCAAGATTCCAGTGTAAAAACTGAGTCCCAGTATGTCCCAGTATGTCCCAGTATGTCTGCCATTAGTGCCCAGTTCATTACCCCGAGTCAGTGGATTTTACATTCACTTGTTTTAAGTTGATTCTTACACAAAGTTTTATTTCATTCATTGGTTTGAGTCTGATTAAATATTTTTTCAGCCTGTCAGACTGTGTGATTCTCAACCTTTAATGCCATCACATAAAATCACAGTCTAACAGTAGTGTTCTATTTTTTTTCCAGCTCAATTGGCAGGTCCACAATCCAGAAACACTGGCTCCAGAGACAGTGAGTTGTTTTCTGTTGTTTCTCTTAACACAAGACATTATAGATTCAAATAAAAATCTACATGAGAGATTTTCCAGATTGGCAGCCGAGTTTTAAAGTTACATGTTGATCCCACTTAGAGTGAATGATCATAAAAAAGAGCCAGAGAGGAGAAACAAGGAAGTAATTCACTAAACCGTGTGGACAGAATATTTTCTCCTCCTCCATGACTCCATAGCTTTAAACAATAAAATGCAGCCACAGCACCCGCCCAGCCTCAAACCGAGGACATAACAAACAAAAACACATCTGGTTTCTATTCAAAGTCCCTCGGCTTCATGTGGAGTTCGCCCAGTTATTTTCTGAGCATTAATACCACATGACGGAAAATTGTCAGCTCAACAAACTAAACTCACAGTTGCACGTCTGCTGGCTCCACATGCAGCTGTGTAGCCTCACACTGGTCAGGGTCCCCATGCTGACCCCTTTCCACCAAAACATTAAGACCAGCAGCTGGTGCTCGTGCTGTGGCTGGCTGCTGGATTCTAGCTTTAAAGAAAATACCTAACCCTGCAATTCATCAGGCTCTTTCATCAGCTCAGTCAAATCTCAAACATAGGAATAATGTTAATGTAGTGTAATGCCTCAATACTGTGAAATAAATGAAATTTTGAATATTGTCTTTTAGTTGCAGGAGCCTCAGAAGGAGCAAACACTATGGCAGAAGGAGGATGCTCAGGTAGTATGACTTCTTCTCAGTTAAAGCCTTTCACTCTGACTGCTGCAGTCGACTTGTTAATCTGTCCAGAAGCCCAGAATCTGACTAGAAATACATATTCTATAATCCACTGCACGGTTACAGGATATTTAGAAATGAAAAGAACTCGTCAACATTTATTGACTAAATTAAGAATTATTTTTATGCTGATGTGTTAACCCGTGTCACTGAGTTCTTTTCATTCGTGCTTTCACTGAACTGGGGCATCTGTTGATGGGTGGAGTAGCATGAGCACATTACTGTTACTGATGGGACAATTAGAACAGGTCAAACATGATCAAGAGTCGCTGCTGATTAATGCTGCAAGGAATTTAAACTGCAGAGTTAGACGAGAACATTGACTCCTCTCTCATGTTTGTGCATTAATATATGGAGCCAGAGACAGGAAACAGTTAGATAGTTTGGTCTAAAGTTTACCATCACATGATCTCATTTTTTAAAACTTATAAGCAACTGAAGTTTTTGCTTTCAGTCTTGAAACATACAGACAAAGTGTGATGTTTGTCTGGAAAGAAATCAAACACCAAAAAGCCATCACACAGTAAATAGGACAGGAGAGAAAAATAGCATTTAGCGAATGTTTCCTGTCAAAGCTGTGTAATATTTCACATGTAAAGTGATCAAACATCAGAGTGATGGGCCTTGAATACAACAAAGTGTCATTTTGTCTCAGTTTGCTGATGTAATAAAAGGAGCAACAATGGCAAATGATTCATGTTAATTCTACTTGCGATGGGGCCTAGTTACAATTAATGATATTTAGGAAATGTTGCACATACAGAGATGAACTATAGAAATGGATGAAATGAAATTATTCCTCACAAAATGTGGTTTTAATGTTTGATAATAATATAATAATATGTTTCATTTTCATTTTAAATAAAGACAGTGTTACATTTACAGCTTTTTGTATTAAACATTTCTACAAATGACCCTAACTGTAAATGTCCAAATCAAATCAGTCATTTCTGTCTCCTCTGTCCTCAGACAAACACTTTGTGGACAAACATAGAGTCGAACTCATCAAGAGAGTGAGCAACATTTCTTCCATTTTGGACGAGCTGTTAAATGAGAATGTGATCGGACAAGAAGTTTACGATGATATCAGATCTCTCCGTACCTCTCAGGATAAGATGCGGGCGCTCTTCTCTGGTCCCCTGAAAGCTAGTGTGACCTGCAAAGATGTCTTCTACAAAATCCTTGAGACAAATGAGCTGTATCTCATCAACGACCTCAAGAAAAACAACTAGATGTTGAAAGAATCAACTTTTTTAACCAAACCCAAGCTGTTTTTAAGAAAAGACTCTGTGGGGTTTTTCTACTTTAATTCCATCATCTAATCAGAGCTGGTGTCCTTCATTTTATTCTTTCATTGGAAAAAGATGTAAATGGTGAAATTTCCTTTTGCCTGTCAGGCTCCAAAATAGATGATAAATAGAAATTTGTCAGACAGTTATGATAAAAAGTTAAATAAGGTTTTATCATCCAGCAAGTAAAAGGAAAAAGGATTTTAAACTGTTATTTCATGTATAATATTCATTTATAAATACTACTCGTCTACTTTCCAATAAGAATTGTTGTAATGCATTAAAAGTTTTCTTTTTTATTCTAAAATTTATGATAAAACCTTCTGAATGCTGACTTTGGTCTTTACATGTTGAGTGAATCAAGTGTCTTGTACGAAGCGAGTACAATGATGTAAGACTTTAGAAAATCAGGCGCCTGTGTAACATTTATTTTTTATTTACTGGTGTGGTGATGCTGAGGTGCAGAAATGTTCAAGATTTATTCTAGTGACACATTATTATTTGTCAGATCTCTGTACAGCCTTTCTCACAGCCTTTTATTATTTATACAAATAATAGAGTAGTATTGAAGTTCTGTGACACTGTTGATTTTCCACCAACATTTTACATGCTGCTGCAGATTCAAACATGAGATTTAAAGCCTTGGTTACAGACTTTCCTTCTGTCTGTTTGTCTGAGGTGTGTGTTTGCGTATGAATATGGATCTGTCTTGTTCTACATGGGGAATGCAGCAGTTTTATGTGTCTATTGAAAGGCATTTTACACTGGCAGTAAAGTTTAGTGATAAAGACTTTTCGAAAAGTTCTGTAGCTCTAGAGGATGATGCACAAATTTGAATTGATATTTATTACATTAATGTTCCATCTAAATCTCTGACTAAACCGGATTTTTAATAATTGATAAATTGATTTTTTTAGGTTTCCAGAATTAATCCCAGCTGTGTCAACACCACTAAAGTTAGTTTCCCTGTGAAGAGACGAAGGGCTAAAGAAACTAAAAGCACATGGAGCTTTGCAGATTTTCCTCTATCATACGTTTGTTTGACGAATGGAAACAATTCAAACTGACATATCAGCAAAAATAATATAAATTACAGATAAATAAAAGCTTAACTTCCGTTTACAGACAGTGATTTCAAACCGTGACCGGATGCAGCAGTAAAGTGGGCGTTGGCGGCTGCAGAGGCATTTTTCAGGAAACTGAAACAGGACGAACGGGAACATACATCGGTCCAAGTCCTCGGCATCAGGGTGTTAATCGAACCAAAAGTCCAAATGTGGCTGGACCGGAAACTTGATTGTGTTTTTAACCTTCGTGGAGACTGAATCAAACCTGCTGATCAGAAGAAAAAGAGAAAAATCAGGTGAGTTTTTTTTTTTTTTACAGCAGAAAAACAGACAGAGAACGACGATTTAAACCAGATATAACCGGCCATAAATGATTTTCTGCAGCTGATCAACAAGCGAAAACTGGCTGAAGATAATAATCTCTTATTAAGAGCTGATATATTTACGATTCGGATTATAGTTTGTAAATAACTGCGCAAATCGTGAGGAGTGTTTTCGTTCGACTTGTTCAATAAATTTACACAAGAAAAGTTTTCAGATTTTACTTTTACAGCCTTTGTACGTGTGAAAAAATGTGTGTGAACATGGTGAATGAATTCCTTAAATATATTGGCTTGTTTTTCCAACTTAACATTCATAGATGATTAGGAGGAGAAACCACTGAAGAGTCGCAGGTTTGGGGTAAAACCACAGACTGTTGTTTTTCTCTCTTTAGACTTTTGATCATGGCAGAAACACTGACAACTTGTCTTATGATTTTAATTTCCCAGGTGGAGACAATGGCAGATGAGAGGCTGCTCATAGAAATCCTGAATGATCTAAGTTCAGAGGAACTCGACAGATTCAGGTCATTCCTTGAACTAGAGGAAGGTTTTCCACTGATCTTAAGGAGTCGACTTAAAGCGGCAGACAGGAGGATGTAGTGGAGCTGATGACGGAGGCGTACAGCCAGCCTGAGTGGGTGGAGGTGACCAGAAGGACTTTAAAGAAGATGAACAGGCCTGATCTGCTGCAGAGACTGTCAGAGGACAGTTCAGGAACCAAAGGTTAGAAAGAGGAAACCAAATGTTTAACAACAGGAACTCACAATGCAGCACATGTAGATCACAGCCACGACTCCCAGTGTGATCGAACCAAATGTACAGGCTCATGTGTTGTCATGAGAATTTACAGGCTTTTATTCTCCATGTAATTTTGGAGTAGATACCCCCTAGTTATAAAATACTCTCAGTATCAATGATTTTCCAAGGTTGTCACCAAATGTTTTATCGTGTTACCAGGTACGACTGTAAGAACAGTAAGGCTATGGTTAAACCATTATTATAAAAATATATCCTAATCTAAAAAATATTGTTTTAAATTGTAGTGTAAAACTAGGTTTTGGCTCTAATTTAAAATTTACATGGTTGATTATTAGAAACATTTCATTTACATATAAAGTTGTAATGTGGGTTTTGAAAAAAAAAATGAAATAGGTTTTGATTATAATTATATTTTAAAACTGAATATAATAATTGTTGTATTTAGAATTTATTTTAAATCATGTTTGTCTTTTAAGGACAGTAAATTTTATGTCACTGCAATTTGCTCTGGTTTTAGTTTCTTTATCTTTTCGAATGGGAAAATATTAAAAAAATATTAGACTTTGTTTATTTTTATATTTCACTTGTTTTTCAGTGGGATGAAATAGTTTGTAATTTAAAAATCTTATGCTCAGACACTTTGTAATATTTGTTTTTTCCTTCTGTTCTATTCAGAATCACAGCAGCCAACACTGACACAGAGAGTGAGTATTAGTCTGAGTCTGACACAGAGCAGCTTTTATTCAGCACATGACAATGTAAAACTGTCTGAATATTAATACAAATTAATGTTGACATTTAGTAAAATCCAGTTTCTCCTTTGAGTTTTTATAAAAACAGTTTCGGAAAAAGTTTTAGCCAAGCAGGAAAATAAAGATGTGTTTATGAAAATACAATAGACAACAGAGAGTCACATTAATGTGAACAAAGAAATGTAAAAACATACAAGCAGTTTTTCTATATGTGATAAAATGTTATTGATTGTATTTTTTCTTCACCAGGTAGAAATGATGACGTGTGTTATAGAGCTGCTTTTGGAAACACTGAAGGATTTGACTGACACAGAGACCAAGCGCCTGAATCAGAAACTACTGAGTCAAATTCAAAGTCAAAGTCTGGACTCAGGGCTCATTTTGAGCTCGCTACAGGACACAGACATGGACGACATAGTGTTTTTAATGGTGAAAACCTACGGCCAACAGTCTGTGATGATGTTCATGGAGATTTTAGAAAAAATGAAGAGACCTGATCTTGTGCAGAGACTTTCAGACCAATCCTCAATATCCAAAAGTAAGAAAACACTGAACAATAGTCAATGAGGTTTGTCTCATAAGTTTATGAGCTGTGTCTTCTTCTCTACATAATTAGGTTTATGATGTACAAAATAGTTTTTTACTCTCTGAAATATGAAAGACAGTGACATTGCAAAAATGACAATTTATCCATCAGTGGAAGATTTTTAAGTTTCATTTTGTGCTGATGCCTTTGTGATGGTTTCTGTAGATATATTGTCTGAAGTCA
>CM065175.1:22642403-22658371 GCA_033026295.1 Channa striata | reverse complement strand
AACACCCAGATGATAAGTTCTCGTCTGCACTGATCCACAAAGTGAGCAGTGTGACGTTTGTGTGACTGTGTGGAGTAGTGCATTAATTCAATATGCTCTATACACTAAATTAAAACAGGTTTTCAGTGAATACATCATCCTAACATATTTTCTTTATGAACATATATTTTTAACTTTCCAGGTGGCAACAATGGCGGCTGTTCAAGAGTTGCTTTTAGAAACACTGAAGGATTTGAATCAAGAGGAGCTTGAGAAATTTAAGCAGTTACAGAAGTTCACTCACTTCGAGAGATATACTTTATTTTACCAATCGCGTCGACAGACGAGAAGATACAGAATAGAAATAGTAAATCAGATGATGGATAAATACGGTCAACGGTCTGTGATGGTGACCATGGACGTTCTTATGGACATGAAGAGGACGGATCTGGTGCAGAAGCTGAGAGAGACAAGTTCAGAACTCAAAGGTAAGATAAAAAGAACAGTGTGATTATTCTATATAATAAAAATATGAAAGTTTAAATGTAGGTAAAATATTTAATGCTGAGCACAGTTTAAATCATTGCAACAATACTGACTTTTTATGGCAGCTAAATAATATTCTTATTTTACATATCTGTTTATGTATTGTCTGCTACTTCAAAATAATACACTGTGCTTCCTCTGTCCCTGCCCTCAGTCAAGTTGTGGTTTTCTAAAACTTTCTTGTCCACCAGATGATCTCAGACCTTCCTACAAGTCCTAAAAACCTGATTCAACTCTGTATTGATTTGTCAGCTTCAATAAAAACCAGTTCATCATTTCACTTAATCAAGTTTCTTAAAGTTGTTCAGTCTCCTTGTTTTCTAGCTAGACATTTTAGATAAAAGCAAGTTAATAAACCTTTAGATAATTGACAGAAAATAAACCAAACACTGTAGTGACATTAGTTTTACTGGGTGGACGTGACATTATAGGAGCATTATAGAAAAGATGAAAATAAAAACCACATAAAATAAAAAAACATTCCCCTGCAAATCTCACACACGTCCTCAGATTAAAGCCATGTAGTAATAATGAGGGTCATTCAGAACATTTGATCCACGTTGTGAGGAGCATTGTGAGAACTGACACTGTCTCACAGGCTCAGGAACAGATTTGAAACTGACAACAAGCTTGACCTGCTACAAATGTAAAAAATTAGATTCAGCTGCAGAAGTTAACTTTACATCACAAAAACTCTTAGTTATATTAATCATTTACTGTCATTCAAGTATCATTAGTTGTTTTATTAAAGTAACATATGTGTCCATGTAAAATCTGTTTAATTACTAATATTCAGTGTTTTATGATCATAATTAAAGGCTACCTGCAATTCCATTTTAATAAAAATGTTGTAGATTCGTCAACTGAAACACTGGATGTGAAAACCAAAGAATGCAGGTGCCTCATAAGCAGCAATGTTTTATAATTTATAGAAAAAAATAACCAAATAGTTTAGGAAGTAACTAAAGCAGGAACACTGACATCTTGGTAACAATTCCCTAATGTAGTAAATATAATAAGTTTGAAATTTTTTGCCTTAATTTTCTATTGACTGCTGTAAATTGTGGAGGGACGTGGTTTTAAAGTTAATATTTTCTATTCCCATTTAATCTATAAAAGAGTCTACACCTTACTAACTTTGATGTGTGATTAAATCATAAACACCTGAGTCACATTGTTTTAAATTTTGTCTCCTCAGAGAAACGTGAGGAACCTGAATCTGCTCTGTTTGAGAGAGTGAGTCTGACTTCACACAACTCAGCCTTCATTCAACTGATGCACATTAAAAACCATCCTCATCAACATTATCAATAATGAGATGGAAAATCATATTTATCCATTCACCATCTGTAACCTCTCAGCCTGTTCAGGGTCACAAGGAGCTGGAGCTTATCCCAGCTGTCACTAGCTGAGAGGCAGGGCACAACCTGGACAGGTCTCCAGTCAATGTCAGGGCCAACAGAGAGAGACATACACAGACAGACATTCACACTCACATTCACAGCTGATAATTACAGGCAATTTAGAGCCACCAATTAACCGAACATGCACGTGTTTGGACTGTGGGAATAAACCACAGGAAGAACATGCAAACTCCACACAGAAAGGCTGCAGATGGGAGGTGGATTTAAACCAGGGGAGTCTTTGAGGCAGCAGCACTAACCACTGCACCTCTGTGCTGCCCGGAACAAAACCAGGTTTTAATCTGGACGGTTTAGGAAGTGAATCACTGTCCTGAGTGATCTTCAAAATAAAAAACTAATCTTACAATGTCCCATGTCTGAAACTGACACTTGTGACATGTCACTGTTACAGGTACCAGGGACAGATGCTGATGAACAGATTCTTTTGGAAACACTGTTTAAATTGAGCTACAAAGAGTTCAGAAAATTCAAGTGGTTCCTGCAGTTCATGTACTTCCAGAAGAGCATCCCACAGACAACAGTGGACCAACAAGAGTGGGGTTACAGGACACAGCTAGTCCATATGATGATGGAGAGACATGGCCAGCAGACTGTGGAAGTGGTGAGAGAGATTTTGAAGGACGTGAACAGACCTGATCTGGTAGAGATGCTGTCAAAGACCAGTTCAGGACTGACAGGTAAGAAATAACGTAAAGTGCCACATTAAACAACCGTGTGTGTGTCATAAATGTCTGACAAATATATGTACTACCAAGATGGCGCTGCCTGACCAGCTGCCTGTTACAGTAGCTCCTTCCTTTGTGTTTCTCTTTCTTTTATTTTCTATTGTTTATTGGCCTGTCCTGCAGGTTTTCTTTAAGGTGGTCGAATCCTGCTGCAAAGGCGCACTCAGGGAGACCACCTTTATTACTTTTGTGTTTTGTATTTTATTGATTTTTGAACTTTTCGGGAGCGTGTCTGGAGATCCGCTCAGCTTCGCACGTGGCTCCATTGTTTACACGCGAGATCAGCTGTTAGCGCTACGCGACCCTGCGCCTCTCCACACCGACAAGACTGGGACACACTCTGCAGCTCTCATGGAGACGACATCAACAGCCTGACCCACTGCATCACAGACTACATCAACTTCTGTGTAGAGAACACTGTGCCGACCAGGAGGGTGCGGTGTTTTGCAAACAGAAAACCCTGGGTGACTCCTGAACTTAAAGCCCTACTGATTAAGAAAAGGAAGGCTTTTATTACAAGAGACACTGAGGAGCAGAAAAGAGTTTAGCGTGAACTCAAGTACAAGATCAGACAGGCCAAGGACAGATACAAGAAGAAGCTGGAGGAGCAGTTGGACAATAACAACGTACGAGAGGTGTGGAGGGGCCTGAAGACCATCTCAGGCCACGGACAGGGGGCAGTCAGGGGGTCAGCTGATGAAGATCAAGTCTGGGCCAACAAGTTAAATCTGTTTTTCAACAGATTCGACTCCAGCCCCACTCCCTCAACGAGTCCCCAGCCCCCCTCCTCCTCACACGCCTACAGTCCGGCAGCTGTGACCACCATGCCCCGATCTCCTCCACCTCTCCCCACCCCCCTATCTTCACACCACTCCACAACCAGCCCCCCTTGCTCCCCCCTAACCCTAACATCAAGTCAAGTGAGGGGAGAGCTGAGACGCCTGAAAGTCAGGAAGGCTGCAGGACCGGATGAGATCAGTGCCAGACTGCTGAGGAACTGTGCTGACCAGCTCTGTGAGGTGGTCACATACATGTTTAACTTGAGCCTCAGTCTGGAGAGGATCCCTGTTTTGTGGAAGACTTCGTCTGTAGTTGCACTTCCCAAGGTAACTCACGCGAAGGAGCCAAACCACTACAGACCTGTAGCCTTGACCTCCCACCTGATGAAGACCATGGAGAGGCTCGTCCTCAGGCACCTTCGCTCTGTGGTGGGCACAGTGCGAGACCCTCTGCAGTTTGCCTACAGGCCAAACATCGGGGTGGAGGACGCTGTCATCTACCTGCTGCACCGGGCACAGACTCACCTGGAAGCTGCCGGAACCGCTGTGAGGGTCATGTTTTTTGACTTCTCCAGCGCCTTTAATACCATTCAGCCGGCACTACTGCGAGGGAAGCTGGAAGGGGCAGGAGTGGATAGACAACTGACTGCATGGACAACGGTTTACCTCACCAACAGGCCACAGTATGTGCGGCTGCGGAACTGTGTGTCTGTGGTGCTGGTCTGCAGCACGGGGGCTCCTCAGGGTACGGTACTCTCACCGTTCCTCTTCACTCTGTACACCTCGGACTTCACCTACAACACTAGCAGCTGTCATCTCCTGAAATTCTCTGATGACTCAGCCATATTTGGTTGTATATCAGATGGGAATGAGCTGGAGTACAGGTCAGTGATCATGGACTTTGTGGACTGGTGTGAAAACAACCACCTTTGCTTAAACACCAGTAAGACGAAGGAGATGGTGATTGACTTCCGGAGAAAGACACTACCATTCACACCGGTGAACATCCAGGGCTCGGACATTGAAAGGGTGGATAGCTTTAAGTATCTGGGTGTTCACCTCAACCATAAACTGGACCAGACTGACAACACTGATGCCCTGTACAAGAAGGGTCAAAGTCGCCTCCATCTTCTGAGGAGACTGAGGTCCTTCGGCGTGTGCGGGCCCATGTTAAGGACATTTTATGACTCTGTGGTGGCCTCAGCTCTGCACTACGCTGTGGTCTGCTGGGGTTCAGGCAGCACCGACCAGGACAGGAAGAGACTGACCAAGCTGGTCAGGAGACCCAGCTCTTTCCTGGGCTGCCCACTGGACTCTGTGGAGGAGGTGGGTGAGAGGAGGATGTTGGCCAAGCTGACGCCCATCATGGACAACACCTCTCACCCGCTGCAGCAGACAGTGGAGGCTCTTTGCAGCTCCTTCAGTGGCCGACCCGTCCACCCTCAGTGTAGGACAGAGCGCTACCGCAGGTCTTTCATTCCCACCGCGGTTAGACTCTATAACTCCACAGTCTGACCTACTTGAACTTGAAATATTGTACATATTCTGTAGTACTTAAATATTGTACATTTGTAAATTGACTTTGATTTAATCTTTTGCACATTACTTGCACTTTCTTGTTGCTTTGTACATCTGGGAGCTGTATAACATGTTAATTTCCCCGTTGTGGGATCAATAAAGATAAAGATAGTATTATATTTATAGTAAGAACCGTAACCTGCTTGGGTTCAAACATGTTTAACCCAGTGAGAACAAAAGTCTGCAGCAGTAACATCAATTACTTTGACAAGAAAATGGTCAAAGTTGGACTCAGCCTTCCTCCTGCTCTGGTAATCGCTACTTAGTTGATATTAGTGTCACTTTCTAATCAGTTCTTTGTATTTTATTTTCATTAATAATTCTGCCATGTTGACCAAATGCTACAGTGCATGACTGACATACTGTAAACTTTGAGCTAAAAAGTTACCAGTGACTTGTGTCAGAGCCTCCCCAACACTCTGAATATAATAATTCAAATTGTACTTATAATGTATATTGAGTCAAACCGTGTTTGTCTTTTAAGGACAGTAAAATTAGTGTCATCAATGATGCTGTTTGTGCTTTTGCTATATTTCCTCTGGTCCTTTATGTTTGTGCAAAAACTTTTCAAATATTGAAAATATTTAAATATTTTTAGACTGGAAACGTTTACTCTACATGTTATGTCACTGTAATGTGGGTTTAAGTTTCACAGTGGGATGAAATACTTTGTATTTTACATGTTTCTAAAATCTTATGCTCAGACACTTTCTAATATTTGTTTTTTCCTTCTGTTCTATTCAGAATCACAGCAGCCAACACTGACACAGAGAGTGAGTATTGGTCTGAGTCTGACACAGAGCAGCTTTTATTCAGCACATGACAATGTAAAACTGTCTGTATATTAATACAAACTAATGTTGACATTTTGTAAAATCAAGTTTCTCCTTTGAGTTTTTATAACAACAGTATTTGAAAAACTTTCTTCCAAGCAGAAAAATAAAGATGTGTTTATGAAAATATAACAGACAACAGAGAGTCACATTCATGTTACCAAAGAAATATGAAAATATACAGGCAGTTTTTCTGCATGTGATAAACTGTTATTGATTGTATTTTTTCTTTTTCTTTGACTTTACCAGGTAGAAATGATGACGTCTGTTATAGAGCTGCTTTTGGAAACACTGAAGGATTTGACTGACACAGAGACCAAGCGACTGAATCAGGAACTACTGAGTCAAATTCGCAGTCAAAGTCTGTTCTCAGAGTTCATTCGGAGCTCACTACAGGACACAGACATGGACGACATAGTGTTTTTAATGGTGAAAACCTACGGCCAACAGTCTGTGATGATGTTCATGGAGGTTTTAGAAAAAATGAAGAGACCTGATCTTGTGCAGAGACTTACAGACAGATCCTCAATATCCAAAAGTAAGAAAACACTGAACAATAGTCAATGAGGTTTGTCTCATAAGTTTATGAGCTGTGTCTTCTTCTCTACATAATTAGGTTTATGATGTACAAAATAGTTTTTTACTCTCTGAAATATGAAAGACAGTGACACTGCAAAAATGACAATTTATCCATCAGTGGAAGATTTTTAAGTTTCATTTTGTGCTGATGCCTTTGTGATGGTTTTTGTAGACATATTGTCTGAAGTCATTCACTTATTGTTAATTTCTGTCTTTCTTCTCAGAAAAACACCCAGATGATAAATTCTCGTCTGCATTGATCCACAAAGTGAGCAGTGTGACGTTTGTGTGACTGTGTGGAGTAGTTCATTAATTCAATATGCTCTATACACTAAATTAAAACAGGTTTTCAGTGAATACATCATCCTAACATATTTTCTTTATGAACATATATTTTTAATTTTCCAGGTGGCAACAATGGCGGCTGTTCAAGAGTTGCTTTTAGAATCACTGAAGAGTTTGAATCAAAAGGAGCTTGATAAATTTGAGCAGTTACAGAAGTTCACTCACTTCGAGAGAGATCGTTCATTTTACACAGCGAGCCGACAGACGAGAACATACAGAATAGAAATAGTAAATCAAATGATGGAGAAATACGGTCAACGGTCTGTGATGGTGACCATGGACGTTCTTATGGACATGAAGAGGACGGATCTGGTGCAGAAGCTGAGACAGACAAGTTCAGAACTCAAAGGTAAGATAATGAAGAACAGTGTGATAATTCTATATAATAAAAGTATGAAAGTTCTTTTTAAATGTAGGTAAAATATTTAATGCTGAGCACATTGACTTTTTATGGCAGTTAAATCATATATGTATTTTACATATCTGTCTATGTATTGTCTGCTACTTCAAAATAATACACTGTGCTTCCTCTGTCCCTGCCCTCAGTCAAGTTGTGGTTTTCTAAAACTTTCTTGTCCACCAGATGATCTCAGACCTTCCTACAAGTCCTAAAAACCTGATTCAACTCTGTATTAATTTGTCAGCTTTAATAAAATCCTTGTTCAGTTCATCATTTCACTTAATCAAGTTTCACAAAGTTTTTCAGTCTCCTTGTTTTCTAGCTAGATAGTTTAGATAAAAGCAAGTTAATAAACCTTTAGATCATTAATAGAAGATAAAACCAAACACTGTAGTGACATTAGTTTTACTAACTTTGATGTGTGATTAAATCATAAACACCTGAGTCACATTGTTTTAAATTTGTCTCCTCAGAGAAACGTGAGGAACCTGAATCTGCTCTGTTTGAGAGAGTGAGTCTGACTTCACACAACTCAGCCTTCATTCAACTGATGCACATTAAAAACCATCCTCATCAACATTATCATTGATGAGATGGAAAATCATATTTATCCATTCACCATCTGTAACCTCTCAGCATGTTCAGGGTCAAGGGGAGCTGGAGCTTATCCCAGCTGTCACTAGCTGAGAGGCAGGGCACAACCTGGACAGGTCTCCAGTCAATGTCAGGGCCAACAGAGAGAGACATACACAGACAGACATTCACACTCACATTCACAGCTGATAATTACAGGCAATTTAGAGCCACCAATTAACCGAACATGCATGTGTTTGGACTGTGGGAATAAACCACAGGAAGAACATGCAAACTCCACACAGAAAGGCTGCAGATGGGAGGTGGATTTAAACCAGGGGGTTCTTTGAGGCAGCAGCACTAACCACTGCACCTCTGTGCTGCCCGGAACAAAACCAGGTTTTAATCTGGACGCTTTAGGAAGTGCATCACTGTCCTGAGTGATCAACCAAAATAAAAAACTAATCTTACAATGTCCCATGTCTGAAACTGACACTTGTGACATGTCACCGGTACAGGTACCAGGGACAGATGATGATGACCAGATTCTTAAGGAAACACTGTTTAAATTGAGCTACAAAGAGTTCAGAAAATTCAAGTGGTCCCTGCAGTTCATGCACTTCCAGAAGAGCATCCCACAGATACCAGTGGACAAACAAGGGTGGCGTTACAGGACACAGCTAGTCCATATGATGATGGAGAGACATGGCCAGCAGACTGTGGAAGTGGTGAGGGAGATTTTGAAGGACGTGAACAGACCTGATCTGGTGGAGATGCTGTCAAAGACCAGTTCAGGACTGACAGGTAAGAAATAACGTAAAGTGCCACATTAAACAACCGTGTGTGTGTCATAAATGTCTGACAAATATATGTAGTATTATATTTATAGTAAGAACCGTAACCTGCTTGGGTTCAAACATGTTTAACCCAGTGAGAACAAAAGTCTGCAGCAGTAACATCAATTACTTTGACAAGAAAATGGTCAAAGTTGGACTCAGCCTTCCTCCTGCTCTGGAAATTGCTACTTAGTTGATATTAGTGTCACTTTCTAATCAGTTCTTTGTATTTTATTTTCATTAATAATTCTGCCATGTTGACCAAATGCTACAGTGCATGACTGACATACTGTAAACTTTGAGCTAAAAGTTACCAGTGACTTGTGTCAGAGCCTCCCCAACACTCTGAATATAATAATTCAAATTGTACTTATAATTTATTTTAAATCAAAGCATGTTTGTCTTTTAAGGACAGTAAAATTTGCATCATCATTGATGCCATTTGTGCTTTTGCTATATTTGCTCTGGTCCTTTATGTTCTTTATCTTTTCGAATATTGAAAATATTTAAAAAATATTAGACTGGAAATGTTTATTTTACATATTAAGTCACTATATTGTGGGTTTAAGTTACACAGTGGGATGAAATACTTTGTATTTTACATGTTTCTAAAATCTTATGATCAGACTATTTCTAATATTTGTTTTTTCCTTCTGTTGTATTCAGAATCACAGCAGCCAACACTGACACAGAGAGTGAGTATTGGTCTGAGTCTGACACAGAGCAGCTTTTATTCAGCACATGACAATGTAAAACTGTCTGTATATTAATACAAACTAATGTTGACATTTTGTAAAATCAAGTTTCACCTTTGAGTTTTTATAACAACAATATTTGAAAAACTTTCAGACAAGCAGGAAAATAAAGATGTGTTTATGAAAATATAACGGAAACAGAGAGTCACATTCATGTTACCAAAGAAATATGAAAATATACAAGCAGTTTTTCTATATGTGATAAAATGTTATTACTTGTATTATTTCTTTTTCTTTGAATTTACCAGGTAGAAACGATGACGTCTGTTATAGAGCTGCTTTTGGAAACACTGAAGGATTTGACTGACACAGAGACCAAGCGACTGAATTCTGATCTACTGAGTCAAATTCAAAGTCAAAGTCTGTACTCAGAGATCATGTGGACGTTGCTACAGGGGACAGACATGGACGACACAGACATGGAGGACACCGTGTTTTTAATGGTGAAAACCTACGGCCAACAGTCTGTGATGATGTTCATGAAGGTTTTAGAAAACATGAAGAGGCCTGATCTTGTGCAGAGACTTTCAGACAGATCCTCAATATCCAAAAGTAAGAAAACATTGAACAATATTCCATGAGATTTGTCTCATAAGTTTATGAGCTGTGTCTCTACATAATTAGGTTTATGATGTACAAAATAGTTTTTTTTAAATATAATTTTTTTAAATTCTAAAATATGAAAGACTACAAAGCCGTTGAAGGGACATGGTCGGAAAAAGAATATGGGGGGGGGGGTAAACCTTTGCGAGATCACACAAAATTTTCGTGGGAAATGCAAAAATGGTTTTCGAGATATACCCAGTCTGCTCCGGAGTAGTAAACCACCGTTTTTATTGCAAATATACTTTACTACCAAGCACAGACTTAATTTCTATATTTGAGGCCAAGCTCAAAGTAAAGCTCTATGAATGGCTCCCATACCGTAAACGTGCCCTCCATTGTTGTATTATCCATGGTAACTAACTAACTAACCTGGAAGCATATTTTTTATTAAATGTTTTGTGAGATCTCGCAAAGGTTTTTTTTTTCCCCCATATTTTTTTTCGACCATATCCCGTCCGGGGCTCCGTAAAAGACAGTGACACTGCAAAAATGACAATTTATCCATCAGTGGAAGATTTTTAAGTTTCATTTTGTGCTGATGCCTTTGTGATGGTTTTTTGTAGACATATTGTCTGAAGTCATTAACTTATTGTTAATTTCTGTCTTTCTTCTCAGAAAAACACCCAGATGATAAATTCTCGTCTGCATTGATCCACAAAGTGAGCAGTGTGACGTTTGTGTGACTCTGTGGAGTAGTGCATTAATTCAATATGCTCTATACACTAAATTAAAACAGGTTTTCAGTGAATACATCATCCTAACATATTTTCTTTATGAACATATATTTTTAATTTTCCAGGTGGCAACAATGGCGGCTGTTCAAGAGTTGCTTTTAGAATCACTGAAGAGTTTGAATCAAAAGGAGCTTGATAAATTTGAGCAGTTACAGAAGTTCACTCACTTCGAGAGAGATCGTTCATTTTACACAGCGAGCCGACAGACGAGAAGATACAGAATAGAAATAGTAAATCAGATGATGGATAAATACGGTCAACGGTCTGTGGTGGTGACCATGGACGTTCTTATGGACATGAAGAGGACGGATCTGGTGCAGAAGCTGAGACAGACAAGTTCAGAACTCAAAGGTAAGATAATGAAGAACAGTGTGATAATTCTATATAATAAAAGTATGAAAGTTCTTTTTAAATGTAGGTAAAATATTTAATGCTGAGCACAGTTTAAATCATTGCAACAAGACTGACTTTTATGGCAGTTAAATCATATATGTATTTTACATATCTGTCTATGTATTGTCTGCTACTTCAAAATAATACACTGTGCTTCCTCTGTCCCTGCCCTCAGTCAAGTTGTGGTTTTCTAAAACTTTCTTGTCCACCAGATGATCTCAGACCTTCCTACAAGTCCTAAAAACCTGATTCACCTCTGTATTAATTTGTCAGCTTTAATAAAATCCATGTTCAGTTCATCATTTCACTTAATCAAGTTTCACAAAGTTTTTCAGTCTCCTTGTTTTCTAGCTATTTTAGGTAAAAGCAAGTTAATAAACCTTTAGATCATTAATAGAAGATAAAACCAAACACTGTAGTGACATTAGTTTTACTTACTTGGATGTGTGATTAAATCATAAACACCTGAGTCACATTGTTTTAAATTTGTCTCCTCAGAGAAACGTGAGGAACCTGAATCTGCTCTGTTTGAGAGAGTGAGTCTGACTTCACACAACTCAGCCTTCATTCAACTGATGCACATTAAAAACCATCCTCATCAACATTATCACTGATGAGATGGAAAATCATATTTATCCATTCACCATCTGTAACCTCTCAGCCTGTTCAGGGTCACGGGGAGCTGGAGCTTATCCCAGCTGTCACTAGCTGAGAGGCAGGGCACAACCTGGACAGGTCTCCAGTCAATGTCAGGGCCAACAGAGAGAGACACACACAGACAGACATTCACACTCACATTCACAGCTGATAATTACAGGCAATTTAGAGCCACCAATTAACCGAACATGCATGTGTTTGGACTGTGGGAATAAACCACAGGAAGAACATGCAAACTCCACACAGAAAGGCTGCAGATGGGAGGTGGATTTACACCAGGGGGTTCTTTGAGGCAGCAGCACTAACCACTGCACCTCTGTGCTGCCCGGAACAAAACCAGGTTTTAATCTGGACGGTTTAGGAAGTGCATCACTGTCCTGAGTGATCTTCCAAAATAAAATACTAATCTTACAATGTCCCATGTCTGAAACTGACACTTGTGACATGTCACTGTTACAGGTACCAGGGACAGATGATGATGACCAGATTCTTTTGGAAACACTGTTTAAATTGAGCTACAAAGAGTTCAGAAAATTCAAGTGGTCCCTGCAGTTCATGCACTTCCAGAAGAGCATCCCACAGATACCAGTGGACAAACAAAAGCGGCGTTACAGGACACAGCTAGTCAATATGATGATGGAGAGACATGGCCAGCAGACTGTGGAAGTGGTGAGAGAGATTTTGAAGGACGTGAACAGACCTGATCTGGTAGAGATGCTGTCAAAGACCAGTTCAGGACTGACAGGTAAGAAATAACGTAAAGTGCCACATTAAACAACCGTGTGTGTGTCATAAATGTCTGACAAATATATGTAGTATCATATTTATAGTAAGAATCGTAACCTGCTTGGGTTTAAACATGTTTAACCCAGTGAGAACAAAAGTCTGCAGCAGTAACATCAATTACTTTGACAAGAAAATGGTCAAAGTTGGACTCAGCCTTCCTCCTGCTCTGGAAATTGCTACTTAGTTGATATTAGTGTCACTTTCTAATCAGTTCTTTGTATTTTATTTTCATTAATAATTCTGCCATGTTGACCAAATGCTACAGTGCATGACTGACATACTGTAAACTTTGAGCTAAAAGTTACCAGTGACTTGTGTCAGAGCCTCCCCAACACTCTGAATATAATAATTCAAATTGTATTTAGAATTTATTTTAAATCAAAGCATGTTTGTCTTTTAAGGACAGTAAAATTTGCATCATCATTGATTCTGTTTGTGCTTTTGCTATATTTGCTCTGGTCCTTTATGTTCTTTATCTTTCTGAATATTGAAAATATTTAAATATTTTTAGACTGGAAACGTTTACTCTACATATTAAGTCACTGTAATGTGGGTTTAAGTTACACAGTGGGATGAAATACTTTGTATTTTACATGTTTCTAAAATCTTATGCTCAGACACTTTCTAATATTTGTTTTTTCCTTCTGTTCTATTCAGAATCACAGCAGCCAACACTGACACAGAGAGTGAGTATTGGTCTGAGTCTGACACAGAGCAGCTTTTATTCAGCACATGACAATGTAAAACTGTCTGTATATTAATACAAACTAATGTTGACATTTTGTAAAATCAAGTTTCACCTTTGAGTTTTTATAACAACAGTATTTGAAAAACTTTCAGCCAAGCAGGAAAATAAAGATGTGTTTATGAAAATATAACGGAAACAGAGAGTCACATTCATGTTACCTAAGAAATATGAAAATATACAAGCAGTTTTTCTATATGTGATAAACTGTTATTGATTGTATTTTTTCTATTTCTTTAACTTCACCAGGTAGAAACGATGACGTGTGTTATAGAGCTGCTTTTGGAAACACTGAAGGATTTGACTGACACAGAGACCAAGCGCCTGAATCAGGACCTACTGAGTCATATTCAAAGTCAAAGTCTGTACTCAGAGTTCATTCGGAGCTCACTACAGGGGACAGACATGGACGACATAGTGTTTTTAATGGTGAAAACCTACGGCCAACAGTCTGTGATGATGTTCATGGAGGTTTTAGAAAAAATGAAGAGACCTGATCTTGTGCAGAGACTTTCAGACAGATCCTCAATATCCAAAAGTAAGAAAACACTGAACAATAGTCAATGAGGTTTGTCTCATAAGTTTATGAGCTGTGTTTTCTTCTCTACATAATTAGGTTTATGATGTACAAAATTGTTTTTTTACTCTCTGAAATATGAAAGACAGTGACACTGCAAAAATGACAATTTATCCATCAGTGGAAGATTTTTAAGTTTCATTTTGTGCTGATGCCTTTGTGATGGTTTTTGTAGACATATTGTCTGAAGTCATTCACTTATTGTTAATTTCTGTCTTTCTTCTCAGAAAAACACCCAGATGATAAATTCTCGTCTGCATTGATCCACAAAGTGAGCAGTGTGACGTTTGTGTGACTGTGTGGAGTAGTGCATTAATTCAATATGCTCTATACACTAAATTAAAACAGGTTTTCAGTGAATACATCATCCTAACATATTTTCTTTATGAACATATATTTTTAATTTTCCAGGTGGCAACAATGGCGGCTGTTCAAGAGTTGCTTTTAGAATCACTGAAGAGTTTGAATCAAGAGGAGCTTGAGAAATTTAAGCAGTTACAGAAGTTCACTCACTTCGAGAGATATACTTTATTTTACCAATCGCGTCGACAGACGAGAAGATACAGAATAGAAATAGTAAATCAGATGATGGATAAATACGGTCAACGGTCTGTGATGGTGACCATGGACGTTCTTATGGACATGAAGAGGACGGATCTGGTGCAGAAGCTGAGACAGACAAGTTCAGAACTCAAAGGTATGATAATGAAGAACAGTGTGATAATTCTATATAATAAAAGTATGAAAGTTCTTTTTTAATGTAGGTAAAATATTTAATGCTGAGCACAGTTTAAATCATTGCAACAAGACTGACTTTTATGGCAGTTAAATCATATATGTATTTTACATATCTGTCTATGTATTGTCTGCTACTTCAAAATAATACACTGTGCTTCCTCTGTCCCTGCCCTCAGTCAAGTTGTGGTTTTCTAAAACTTTCTTGTCCACCAGATGATCTCAGACCTTCCTACAAGTCCTAAAAACCTGATTCAACTCTGTATTAATTTGTCAGCTTCAATAAAAACCAGTTCATCATTTCACTTAATCAAGTTTCTTAAAGTTTTTCAGTCTCCTTGTTTTCTAGCTAGATAGTTTAGATAAAAGCAAGTTAATAAACCTTTAGATCATTAATAGAAGATAAAACCAAACACTGTAGTGACAATAGTTTTACTTACTTGGATGTGTGATTAAATCATAAACACCTGAGTCACATTGTTTTAAATTTGTCTCCTCAGAGAAACGTGAGGAACCTGAATCTGCTCTGTTTGAGAGAGTGAGTCTGACTTCACACAACTCAGCCTTCATTCAACTGATGCACATTAAAAACCATCCTCATCAACATTATCACTGATGAGATGGAAAATCATATTTATCCATTCACCATCTGTAACCTCTCAGCCTGTTCAGGGTCACGGGGAGCTGGAGCTTATCCCAGCTGTCACTAGCTGAGAGGCAGGGCACAACCTGGACAGGTCTCAGTCAATGTCAGGGCCAACAGAGAGAGACACACACAGACAGACATTCACACTCACATTCACAGCTGATAATTACAGGCAATTTAGAGCCACCAATTAACCGAACATGCACGTGTTTGGACTGTGGGAATAAACCACAGGAAGAACATGCAAACTCCACACAGAAAGGCTGCAGATGGGAGGTGGATTTACACCAGGGGGTTCTTTGAGGCAGCAGCACTAACCACTGCACCTCTGTGCTGCCCGGAAGAAAACCAGGTTTTAATCTGGACGGTTTAGGAAGTGAATCACTGTCCTGAGTGATCTTCCAAAATAAAAAAACTAATCTTATAATGTCCCATGTCTAAAACTGACACTTGTGACATGTCACTGTTACAGGTACCAGGGACAGATGCTGATGACCAGATTCTTAAGGAAACACTGTTTAAATTGAGTAACAAAGAGTTCAGAAAATTCAAGTGGTCCCTGCAGTTCATGCACTTCCAGAAGAGCATCCCACAGAGACCAGTGGACCAACAAGGGTGGGGTTACAGGACACACCTAGTCCATATGATGATGGAGAGACATGGCCAGCAGACTGTGGAAGTGGTGAGGGAGATTTTGAAGGACGTGAACAGACCTGATCTGGTAGAGATGCTGTCAA